>SJYX01009890.1:255633-346144 GCA_006410675.1 Oreotragus oreotragus
ACATTTCAAAAACAAACTCATAAAAAATGAGATTATTCAATAAGTGGTGCTGGGAAAATTGGACAGCTACATGTAAAAGAATGAAAGTAGAACATTCTCTAACACCACTTACAAAAATAAACTCAACATGGACTAAAGACCTAAATATAAGACCAGAAACCATAAAACTCCTAGAGGAAAACATAGGCAGAACACTCTGGCATAAATCGTAGCAATATTTTTTTGAGTCTGTCTCCTAAAGCAAAGGAAATAAAGCAAAAATAAACAAATGGACTCTAAACTTGAAAGCCTTTGCAGAGCAAACGAAACCATCAGCAAAACAAAAGGCAACCTACTGAATGGGAGATAATGTTTGTAAATGATACGACCAATAAAAGGTTAATGTCCATAACACATAAACAGCTCACATAATTCAACATCAAGAAAAGACCACACAATCTGAGTAAAAGATGGACAGATGACCTGGATAGACATTTTTCCAAAGAGGACATGCAGGTGGCCAATCGGCACATGAAAAGACGCTCGACATCATTAACCATCAGAAAAATGCAAATTAAAACCACAATGGATATCATCTCACATCTGGCAAAATGGCTATCATCAAAAAATAATAACAAATGTTGACAAGCATGTGGAGAAAAAGGAACCCTTGTGCACTGCTGATGGAAATGTAAATTGGTGCAGCCGCTATGGAAACCAGTATGAAGGTTTCTCAAAAATTAAAAATAGAACAACCATATGAACCAGGAATTCCACTCCTGGGTATATACCCAAAAAGGAAAAAAAAAAAGAAAATATTAATTCAAAAAGATATATGTATCCCAATGCTCATAGCAGTGTTATTTACAATGGCCAAGATATGGAAGCAATTCATCCATCAACAGACAAATGCATTAAGAAGATATAATACACCCACACACACACATGAACACTACTCAGCCATAAAAAGGAATGAAATTTTGCCAGTTCCAACAATACAGATGGACTTGGAGGGTATTATGCCAAGTGAAATAAATCAGCCAGAGAAAGACAACACTGTATATCACCTATATGTAGAATCTAAAAAATAAAACAAAGTAGTGAATATAATGGAAAAGAAACAGACTTACAGATAGAGAGAACAAACTCATGGTTACCAGGGGGAAGAGGGAAGCGGGATGGAGGATTAAGGGGTAACAACCATTACGTACAAAGTAAAAGAGCTGCAAGGATATATCATACAACATGGGGAATATAGTCCATATTTTATAATAACTTCAAATGGAGTATAACCCTTAAATTGTGAGTCGCTATGCTGNCTAATACCAGTATGCGATGCACATACATGAAGCAAAAACCAAAGGAACAAACTAGAGAAATCCATACAGTCGGCAAGCTTACCACCTTTCTCTGCTTGATACAATGACCGGGCAAAAAAATTCAGTAAAGTATATATCAGAACAATACAGCCAAGCATCTTGACTTAACTAACATTCATAGAACATTACACCCAACAACACTACAGAATACAAATCCTTTTTATTGCATATGATGTGTTCACAAGGTAGACATGGATTGGCCTATAAAACAAGTCACAATGAATATTAAAGGACTGATCCTACAGAAGAAATCCTCTGGCCATAATGAAATTAAATATTACAAAGCTATCTAGAAAAATCTCAAATATTTGGAAATATTTGGAAATCAAATACATGGCTGAAAAAAGCAATCATAAGAGAAATCTGAAACTATTTTTAAATAAATCATAATAAAAATACACAACATCAAATCTTGTGGGATGCAGCTAAAGGAATATGTATAGTTTTACATGCTTATATTAGAAAAGGAGAAAGGTCTAAAAGTCAATGGCTTGAGGATCTGCCATAAATAAATCATAAGAAGCACAGCAAAGTAAACCCAAATTAAGTGTAAGAAAGGAAATAATAGAGATAATGTCTGAGTCAGTGGAACTGAAAAGAGACAACAAGAAAAAAATAACAGAACCTTTAAAAAAATAACATGTGGTTCTTTGAACAGATTTTAAAAATTGACAAAATCCTAGTTAGACTAATAAGGAAGAGAGAGATGAAACATAATAATGACTGTCAAGAACAAAAGCGAAGGTATCATTACAGATACCTTAAAAAGATTATAATACATATAATAAACAACTACCAATGTAGCTGACATCTTAGTTGAGATGGACAAACTCCTTGAAAAAACAGAACTTACACAAAATGATAAGGATGAAATAGAAAATATAAATAGATTTATAAATCTATTCATTTTCTAAAAAAAAAAATGCCACAAAGAAAATTCCAGATGGCTTCTCTGATAGCGTCCATCAGACAATTACAGGAGTGTTCACACCCATCCCACACAGCTCTTTCAGAAAATAGAAGGGAATAAAGTACTTCTCAGCTTGTTTTATGACCTTAGCATACAAAGGCTAAAGATGCTTAACAGCGAAGAAACTTGGCAGACATCACTTTAACCAAGGGATCAAGACTGATGTCACCAAGAGTACAGGGACAAACTGACACCAGGTGGCACTCTGCCAACAAGGCTTTTTTGAAAGCATGTAAGGAAGCATCCAACAAAGCCCACATGAGGGATATGCTACAAGCTGACTGCCCTGTACCCTTTGAAATGTGATCATGAAAGAGAAAGAAATACAGAAGAACTGATCCAGAATAAGAGACCAAAGAAACAATACAACTAAATGTAATGCACACTTCAGGATTTTCTTTTACTGTAAGGGACATGATTGGGACATCCAGTGAAATCTCAATAAAGTCTGTAGCTAACAGCAATATATAAATGCTAATTTTCTGAGTTAAGAACTGTATTGTAGAATGTAGAAGAATGTCTTTATTTTTTTGGAAATAAAAACACAACTATTTAGGGGTGAAGAACTATTATGTTTGCAGCTTATTAAAACACAGTTCAAGAATTAAAAAATTTTAGGGACTCAGTGGTTAAAAACTCCATGCTTCCTTTGCAGGAGGTGTGGGTTTGATCCCTGGCTGGGNTGATATAGTTTCATTTTACTTTCAGCATAATTTCTGGACATAGTAATTGTGTAACAGTAGCTTTTCAGGTATCTGTTTTTATTTAAAAAATATTACAGTTGAAATGAGATGCTGTCTGGGATTTGCTTTAAAATACTCAAGGGAAAAAAGTAGCAGAAAAGATTAGAAAAATGTTGGTACTTAAATTTAGGCAATGACTACTTGGAGCTTTATTATACTCTCTATCTACTTTAGAATAGGTATAAAATTTTCCTTTTGCATTCTTAGCTACAATTTACCTGTGCATATTTTTTTTTCCTCATCAGCTGTCTGGTTATCCTGAAATACTACTCATATAAGAGTCAGAATACTTGATTTGCTTCCTTTATACATCAATTTTCAGAATATTGTTCTATTTTCTAGGTATATCTTGTTTTGGAGAGCAGTGAATTTTTGTTTCTTATTTTACTTGATTTTTAAAAAATATATTTGATATCTTTAAATCCATTGCAGTTATTATACATTTTGATGCCCAAGTTATCCCATCTTAGGTCAGTGGGAATCTCTTCAGATTGGCTCTGGTGTCTTTTTGGCACAATCACACTTGTCTCCAGTGGCTTTCTTGTCTTATAACAGACAGAATGAGCAGCCCCAGAGTCACCTCATGCACTTTCTGTCCAAGAACTAGAATCTGTCATGTCTCCAGAAGCTCAGGACATTTTCTTCTCAGCCATGGAGGTGTCTGCCTGTTCTAACTGCAAGGAGGGTGTGCGGTGCGGTGCACTTCAGTCATGTCCACCTCTTTGTGACCCCATGGACTGTAGCTCGCCAGGCTCCTCTGTCCATGGGATTCTCCAGGCAAGAATACTAGAGTGGGTTTCCATGCCCTCCTCCAGTGAAGGAAGGTTACACTGTGAATATTAGTTAGCAGAAATGGGACGGTTTCTCTGCATGAGCTGCTGCCNTCTTTGTGACCCCATGGACTGTAGCTCGCCAGGCTCCTCTGTCCATGGGATTCTCCAGGCAAGAATACTAGAGTGGGTTTCCATGCCCTCCTCCAGTGAAGGAAGGTTACACTGTGAATATTAGTTAGCAGAAATGGGACGGTTTCTCTGCATGAGCTGCTGCCAGACATCATTGATTATTCTTGTGGGTAGCCCATGCTTCTCCCAGACGTCACTCATTATTACAGTAAGTGGCAGAGTGGTAAAGAATCCGCCTGCCAATATAGGAGATGCAAGAAATGCTGGTTCAGTCCCTGGGTCAGGAAGATTCCCTGGAGTAGGAAATGGAAACCCATTCCAGTACTCTTGCTTAGAAAACGCGATGGACAGAGGAGCCTGGCAGGCTACAGCCCATGAGGTTGCAAAGGGTCGGACATGAGTGAGCACGCACAGTGCAGTATAAGCCCAGACCAGCCAGCTATCTTCCTTTAGCTTGCTCCAGCTTCACTCTGGCTTACCAGCAGAGATCCTGTTGGCCTCTGTATGTCTCCATTTCACTGGGTCAGTCTTTGCCCTTCAAATCTTTCTAGTGTCCAACTTTGGCTATAGGATAATTGGCTTCTCAAGTTATATTTGGCTCACATTCTTCCACTCAGTGTCTAAGATAGAGAGTCATACTCAAACGTCAACATCATTTTCTTCATCCATAAAGTTGTCCTGGTAACTTTTTAGGCACAACAGTGATAGCTAGAACAAGAGTTATCAAGGAGGGCACACTTCTGATCAAGGGCTTTGCACACAAAATCTCATTGTCTCGTTTCATCCTCACCACAGTCCTGCAAAGTGGGTGTTACTTGTCCCCATTTTACAAGACCACACTGAGGCTGAGAGAGGTCAAGGATACCCCTTTCAGAAGCTGGGAGTTCCACAGAGGACTCTCGAAGCCAAAGCTGGAAAATTTATCCACTGTTTAATGCCTCCTTTATCCTCAGGAATGCTAGAGATACAAAGGAATCTAAGACATGGGTTTTCTTCTCAAAGAGTTTATAATCCTAACTGAGAAAGAATCCTCGCAGGAAAAATATATCAACATGAAGAAGCATATGGCAAGAGACATGTCATTGTGTCCCTTCCAATCCACTTAGCCTGTGCTGTCAGATTAATTTTACTAAAACGCTTTTGTTCTCATTACCCCCCTGCTTCAGACTTCAGAGTTTCCCCACTGCCTTCAGGATAAAGTCCAACTTGCTTGCTTGGCATTTCAGGGATTCCCCAATTTGGCCTTTACCTATCTTCTCATGTGTGAAATTCCACTGTGAAGCTGGCTTGCTAACCAGGTTTCTAAGCCAAAGGACATGTCTGGTGCTCTATGCTTTTGTGTCCTAGAAATGTTATCACATAAAGGCATCCAAGTTTTACTTAGTTTCACCTTTTAGAACAAGATCCATAAAAGACGTGAAGTCAATTGTTGCCCTGAACCCTCCTCTGTTAGAATTCTCCATTGTAGCCAAACAGTAGTCTTATTCCCCAAAGGCAACTTCACAATTTCTGTCTTTGGGTCTTTGCTTATGTTACAACCTTGCCTTGAGGCCTACATTTTTCCTCACCTGCCTTCCTTTCAGAGCCATTTGCATCCTGGAGCCTCCCGGATTTCTAATATGATGTCATCTGAAAGTGCGCACATCTTATTATTTGTACCAATTACTACATAGAGTCTTAGGTTACCACTTACACATATTGTATTTGGTCTTTTTCTAATTATGAAAGTAACAAATGCTCAAAGCAAAAACTTGGGGATGTGCCAGGCACAATGGGAGAAAATTAATTACTGATAATCTCACAACTCAAAGATAAGCATTGCTAATATTCTGCTGTGTGTGTACATACACATTACAGGATATATAACAACAGTGGTATCACACTGTACCTATGATTTCATAACTTGATCTTTTCTGTTAGCAGAATTTCTCTGGTCAATAGTATTTCAACACATACATTTTATTTTGTTTTTAAGTAATTAATTATTTGGCAGCGTAAGGTCTTAGTTGCCCCATGGCACGTGGGATCTTAGTTCCCTGATCAGGGATTGGATCTGCAGCCTCTGCACACCTTCCAGGCTCCTCCGTCCATGGGATTTTCCAGGCAAGAGTACTGGGGTGGGGTGCCATTGCCTTCTCAGCCATAAAAAGAACAAAATAATTCCATCTGCAGCAACATGGATGCAACCAGAGTCCCCCATACTAAGTGAAGTAAGTCAGAAAGGGAGAGACAAATACCAGATGCTATCACTTATGTGTTGTATCTAAAATACGACACAAATGAACCTATCCATGAAACAGACATGACTTAGCAACTGAACAACCACGGCCAAACAGAGACAGGATCACAGACACAGAGTAAGAACAGATCTGTGCTTGTCCAGGGGAGGGGCTTGGAAGAGGGATGGAGTGGGACCTTGGGGTCAGCAGAGATGGATATATCTATACAACATCATATTATGTTATGTGACTAGTGATAACAATTTGTCACTATGTTATATATTCACTATCCTATGATAAGCCATAAAGGGAAAGGACATAAGAAAAAGAACCTATATATAACTGAATCACTTTGCTTTACAGCAGTAATTAACAACATTGTGAATCAAGTATACTTCAATAAAGCATTTTTTAAAAGGTTCGAACTTCCAGTTATAAGATAAAGAGGTACTAGGAATGTAATATGCATGCTCAGTCACTGAGTCCTGTCTGACTCTTTGAGATCCCATGGACTGCAGCTGTCCATGGGATTTCCCAGGTAAGAATACTGGAGCGGGTTGCCATTTCCTCCCACAGAAGAATGTCATATACAACACGATAAATCTAATTAACATTGCTCTATGTCATATATGAAAATTAAGAGTATAAAATCCTAAGAGTTCTCACCATAAGAAATTTTCTATTTCTTTAATTTTGTGTCTAAATGAGATGATGGATGCTCACTAAACCTACTGTGATTATCATTTCCTAATGTATGTAAGTCAAATCACAATGCTGTACACAAACTCATATCATGCTACATGACAATTATATTTCAATAAAACTCGAAGAAAAACAAATTGTTAGAGGGACTTCCCTGGTGGTCCAGGGTTAAGAAGCTGCCTTCCAGTGCAGGGGATGTGGCTTTGATCCCTGGTTAGTGAACTATTCATTGGAAGGACTGATGCTGAAGCTGAAGCGCCAGTACTTTGGCCACATGATTTGAAGAGCCGACTCACTGGAAAAGATCCTGATGCTGGGAAAGATTGAAGGCAGGAGGAGAAGGGGGCGACAGAGGACAAGATGGTTGGATGGCATCACCAACTCAATGGAAATGAGTTTGAGCAAGCTCCAGGGGTTGGTGATGGACAGGGAGGCCTGACTGCAGTCCATGGGATCACAAAGAGTTGGACACGACTGAGTGACTGAACTGAACTGCTGAACTAAGATCCCACATGCTGAGGGGCAACCAAGCCCATGTCCCGCAACTAGAAAGCCCATATGGCATAAATGAAGAGCCGACATGCCACAACAAAGACCTAGCACAGCCAAAAAATAAAACAAGTGTTAGAAGGGAACATTGCACTCAGCCCCCTTCCTGGATATTTCCATTATCCATTAGCACGTTAAGGCTCTGATAAGTCCTGTACAAGGTAGCCTGTTTAGTTTGGTGTTCAATTTTTAAAATGTGTTGCATAATAAAAAAAGATGTACAAAGAAATCATGGGATATTCATACAATGGACTACAATGGAGAAATGACATTTGCTACTTGTGACAACATGGATTAATCTCAAAACCCAACAAAACCAGTTTGTACTCTACCCTCCAAAAAGAAAATTACTCAGTCCCATGCGTGTCATCCAGTCACTCCCTCTGCAGAAGATGCATTTTCAAAGTGTTACTCGCTCAGGTGTGTCCAACTCTTTGCTGACTCCATGGACTATAGTCTGCTAGTACCTCTGTCCGTGGAGTTCTCCAGGCAAGAATACTGGAGTGGGTTGCCATTCCCTTCTCTGGTGGATCTTCCCAACACAGGGATCGAACTCCAGTCTCCTGCATTGCAGGCAAATTCTTTACCCTCTGAGCCACCAGGGAAGCCCAAAGAATACTGGAGTGGGTTGTCATTTCCTCCTCCAGGGGATCTTCCTGGCCCAGGGTTTGAAGCTGTGTTTCTGGAGTCTCCTGCAATGGCAGGCAGATTCTGTACCAGCTGAGCCCCCAGCGAAGTCCAAGGTACTAACTGCTGACCAAAGAGCATCACGAGTGTGTATGATGCTGGAACAGAGCATCTGTGGACTTGAATATGTGTAGGATTTCATCTACATGGAGGACCCACAGAGAGTGCTCGCCCACAATCCCACAATGCTCCCCGGGCTCTCACCCTCTCTGAGCACCTCCTTCTGCTTCAGCACCCCAGCGAGGGTCAGAAGACGGGGCAGGGCTGCCCAGGCAGCCACTGTGTGCTGGGCTTGGCTCCGCAGGGTCAGGACCCGGCCTCCTCTCCACTCCTCGGAGGCCTTGAGGAAGAGCTGCACTGTGTTCTGGTCTAGCAGGGCTTTAGAAAACAGCCAGATCCTAGGAAGGAAAGTGATGGGGGCGTGGAAAACATTAGCAGCTATCTCTGCAGCAAATGGTGTTTTTCGCTTTCAGGTAAGCCAGCCTGGCCATATGAAGTGTGTTCCTGAACCCCACCTTCAGACCCATCATGGGATCACCTTACTGGGCCCTCAGCCTGCAGGGATGCAGTGTAACAGCGGGCTCAGAGCACAGGCTTTGAGGTCAGTCAAATGGGAGGGTGAATCCCAGCGCTGCTGCCCACTCACTGTGGGGCCTTGCACAAGGACACAACTCCCTGAACCTCAGCTTCTTCTTCTGTAAAGTGGAAGAAAGCATGGAACTACTGATGCTGAACTGATGTCGCTAACGAGTTATCAGTCTGTGTTATTACGGTGGGGGGCGAGGGACAAAACAGTCCCAGGAAGCCTGCTGCTACAATTCCTGGAGAATCGGGGCAGGTGACAGGGTGCCAGTCACCCACATGCTTGATTTTTGTCTGTTTGGGTTTTTTTCTTTTCTTGACTCAAGTCACGTAAGGCTTCCCAGGTGGCGCTAGTAGTAAAGAACCCGACTGCCAACGCAGGAGCTGCAGGAGACACGAGTTTGATCCCTCAATAAGGAAGATCTCCTGGAGGAGGGCATGGCAACGCACTCCAGTATTCTTGCCTGGAGAATCCCATGGACAGAGGAGCCTGGCAATCTATAATCCATGGGGTCGCAAAGGGTCAGACTTGACTAAAATGACTTAGCACACACGAGGCATGTAAAAACTTACTTTCCTGACTAGGGATCGAACCCATGCCCCCACGTTGGAAGTGCAGAGTCTTAACCACCGGACCACCAGAGAAGTCCCACATGGTATGTCCTATATATGACACCGTGGGAGATGTTTTCCATGGGAATACCAAGACCAGGGACAAGATCAGCCATGCTTTCCTTGATGCACACTCACACAGGCGTGAGTGTGTGTGTGTGAGTGTGTTTGTGTTTCCCTAAGGAAAGGCACTATTTACAAATAATGCCATTGTTTGGTTTCTTACTTTACACCAGCTGCTAGGGAGCCCAGAGTCAAATCATCAGCTCCATTCTAGAAAAAGGCACGCATTTTGTTTACTGATGCCACTTTGATCATCTTCCCATTTTTCCTTCCCTTCCCCCTAATTTCCTCATGTATTTTTTTTCTGAAACCCAGAATAAGAATTGGTAAGCTGTGGGCCAAAACCAGCCCACCTGTATAGTAAATAAAGTTTTACCAGAACTTGGCCACTTGCGTTGATTTACATGTTGTCTACGATGCTTTTGGGCTACAATGGCAGAGTACCTGCCACAGAGAGCACATGGCCCACAGATCCAAAAATATTTACCATCCTGTCCTTTCCTGAAAGTTTGCCAGTTCTTGACCTAGAACAACGTACATTTTCATAATCTACCTCAAACCCTTTGCAGATTGGGAATAAGGCTTCCCAGGTGGCTAGGTGGTAAAGAACCTGCCGGCCAACACAGGAGACACAGGTTCAATCTCTGGTCCAGGAAGATCCCCTGGGGGAGGAAATGGCAACCCATTCCAATATTCTTGCCTGGTAAATCCCACGGACAGAGGATCCTGGCAGGATATAGTTCACTGGGGTCATAAAAGAATCAGACATAACTTAGCAACTTAACAATTGTGAATGCTGTTATAACTAAAAAAGAAAAGAAAATAGATCAAAATGGAAAATTGAATGCCTCTTCTCTCCTCCCTTCTACCCCTTCAAGCCTTAAAATAAAGAATGGAGCGGATGGTCCTATCTCGTTCAGCGATGGTCCCAGAGGGCACTTCTGGGTGATGATTTCCCATCTCCCAGGAGTTCAGCCCTTCAACCTCAGAGACCCCCTCCCTCCTTGAAGCCACCTGGGGATGGTCACCTGGCTGGGGCGACCTTGCTGGAGAGCTGCAGCTGAACAGCCCTGGGGGCTCTGAGGACCTCCTGGTGTAGGAGGACGCTCATACCCCAGCCCCGGGTGTCCCTCTGGCTGTCCTGGCTCACACTGGCCTCCAGCAGAACCAGCTCCTCGCCAGACACGTGCACAGACAGGGAGCCGTTGACGCTGCGCTTTCTGTGGCGCCTGGCAGCCGCCTGCACCTGCAGGAAAAGAGGACAGAGTTCAGAAGCAGGGGTGTTGGGGGTTCTTCCCTGATGCCCCAGTAGTTAAGAATCCACCTTGCAATACAGGGGACAGATTAAGATTCCACACGCCACAGAGCAACTTAGTGTGCGAGCCTCAACTACTGAGCCTGCAGCTCAAGTAGAGGGTCCGTGTGTGGCGACGAAAGCTCTCCCATGACGCAAGGAAGACACCACGTGCCACAACTAAGACCCAACACAGCCACATAATAAATATATACATACTTTTATAAAACAGTGAAAGCACTAGTCACTCAGTCACGTCCGACTCCTTGTGACCCTACAGACTATAGTCTGCCAGGTTCCTCTGTCCATGGGATTCCCCAAGCAAGAATGCTGGAGTGGGAAGCTATTCCCTTCTCCAGAAGATCTTCTCAACCCAGGGATCAAACCTGGCTCTGCCTGCATTATAGGCAGATGCTTTATCATCTGAGCCACCAGGGGAACCCCTCTTTTTTTATTCTCATAAAAGATACTATTAAAAAAAAAAAAAGCAGAGGAGGGACAGGAAGGGTCTGTGGGAGCTGGGTATGTAGGAAGGCCTCTTCTTCCAGGAAGTTTTCCCCAAGTTACTCCAGCACTGAGCATCACCAAACACAGTGGACAGGAAACACTCAGGAAGAGAAATAAGACAGAGGGACAAACAGGAGGAAGCCTTTCCTGACCTCAGGTCCTTGCCCAGGAACAGGATCACCTTGTCCTTCCCACTACCTATGAGGTGGGATTTCTGTCTTACAAATGGAGAAACTGAGGCTCAGAAACTCACATATTCAACCTGGGCCTGCCTGGCTCTAAAACTCATGCTTGTGCCTGAAATAGGGCTGCTAGGGGGGAGCAGAAGACCCCTGGGCAATTCAGTTACAGAAAAGGATGCTCCACAGTGCCCCTTGGGGCTGAGAGAACCCCTAGAAGCTCTGGAGGTCAAAGGAGAGAGTGTCTGGTGCATAAGGAGGAGCCACACTTGGGGTGAGTTCCCTGGTGGCTCAGAGGGTAAAGCGTCTGCCTGCAAGCCAGGAGACCTGGGTTCGATCCCTGGGTTGGGAAGATCCCCTGGAGAAGAAAATCGCAACCCACTCCAGTATTCTTGCCTGGAAAATCCCATGCACAGAGGAGCCTGGTGCAGGCTACAGTCCATAGGGTCACAAAGAGTCAGACATAACTGAGTGACTTCACTTTCACACCTGGGGTGAGGTTGGAGCAAAGGCCTGGCCAGGCTCCCCAGGGTGATGGGGGGAGGAGTAGGGTGCGAGCGGCAAGGACCACTCTTCCACCAGCTCTGTAGGATCTGAAGCCCACTTCCTGATCTGGGCCTCAGTTCCCCCACTACAGGGTAGAAACTGGCCTGGCCCAGTCTGCGCGTTACAATCGCATGGGGAGCTTTTACAAGTATGCCTGGCCCCTCGCTACCTGAATTGATAGACAGTAGTGTTTCCCATGCAAGGCAACAGTACTGAGTGAAAAAAGGAAATGAGCTATTAAGCCATGAAAAGACACAAAGGAATTGTAACAGCACATTCTAAATGAAACAAACCAATCTTTCACTTTCAGGCTACATACTGAATGATTCCAACTGTATGATGTTCCCAGGGAAAAGGTAAAACTAAATATACAGAAAATGGTAACTGGTGGCCAGAGAGTAAGAGAGAGGGAAGGAGGAACGGAGGGATCGCAGAGGAGCTTTAGGGCAGTGAAACTACTGTGTATGATACAGTGAAAGCTGACTTATGACATTATGCACTTGGCAAAACCCACAGAATGTATGGCACAAAGAGAGAACCTTAAAGAAATGATGTGCTTTAGTTCATAATGAATTAATATTGGTTCCTCCATTTTAGCAAATGTACCACACTAAGGCAAGATGTTTGGCTTATTTTTTAAACATTCTCCTTCTATCTATTTATTTTTTTATTTTGGCCAAGCCGTGCAGCATGCAGGATCTCAGACCCCGGCCAGGGATCGAACCAGCAGCCCCCACAGCCGTGCAAGCACAGTCTACCGCTGGACCACCAGGGAAGTCCCACAAGATGTTGATAAGTGGGAAAACCGTGTGGAGAACAGGGGTCTGTGAGAATTCTCCGTACTTTCTGCTCAATTTTCCGTAAACCTAAACTGCTGTGAAAACTGAGATTTATTAATTTTTTAAAAGCGTGCCTGGGATGCTCTAACTAATCAACTCAGCATCTCCAGGCTGCAGTCCAGGTATGTTCTATTAATAAAACTGCCCCCACCTGCTTCTAACATGCAGCTGAGGCTGGGAACTTCCAGGGTACACTGTGTCTTCTCTGATTGACTCTTTGGACCTGAGAGGTCTTGTGGAGCATGCATTCTCAACAGAGGCAATATCACTTTAAATGCATAATTGGTTCTGGTGAGGGGGCTTTGGTTAAAAAAAAAATAACTTCTTATACAAGGCACAGATATGCATCCGCACATAACAGAAATACAGGACATGTGTGGACTTAAATTTTCATAGAGGGGACAATTAGGGGAAAAGTGTCTAACAAGCCTCCTTGGTTGGGGATGCAATAATGAAAATTAGGTTGAGAAACATCAGTGAAGAGATACCTAATGTTTTGGGGGGGATGGGTTTGAGAAGGCTGGGTTCCTGCCGCCCAGGCCCAGCCCTCATTCAAACACCGAGATAATGTGAGCAAAGGCTCCTGCTGTTTTAAAAAGTAATAATATACTCAATACTCTTAATAGCCTATAGGGGAAAAGAACATTTAAAAAGAGTGGATATATATATATACATATATGAAGTGAAAGTCGCTCATTCGTGTCCAGCTCTTTGCGACCCCATGGACTATACAGTCCATGGAATCCTCCAGGCCAGAAAACTGGACTGGGTAGCTGTTCCCTTCTCCAAGGGATCTTCCCAACCCATATGTATAACTAAATCACTTCGCTGTACATCTGAAACTAACACAACATTGTAAATCAAATATAATTTTTGTAAAAGTAATAATAAAGCCTGAATTCATTAAGTGACCCAGCACCCAAGGTTCCAACAGGACTCCTCCTCCCTCTCCATGAGTGCTGGGGCCACGCTGGGCTCCACATCCAGACTGCCTGGGTGTCCATCCAAGACCCTCCACTTATGCGCTCCATGACCTTGTACAGGACACATCACCTCTCTGTGCCTCAGAGTCTCATCTGTGAAATGCCGAGACAGCAGCACCACGAGGCATCCAGGAGATGATCCACGTCAAGGGCTGAGACCAGAGCCTGGCACACGACATACGTTCAAGGGCCATCAGCTCCCGTTATAACTGACTTCAGCGATGGCACATTTTCCAGTCTGACAGGTGCCATGATTTTATACATCTCAAAAGTGAAAAGGCTGCTGATGAGACAATGAACCAGTGTGGGTCTGAAGAAGGAGATGATCCACGTCAAGGGCTGAGACCAGAGCCTGGCACACGACATACGTTCAAGGGCCATCAGCTCCCGTTATAACTGACTTCAGCGATGGCACATTTTCCAGTCTGACAGGTGCCATGATTTTATACATCTCAAAAGTGAAAAGGCTGCTGATGAGACAATGAACCAGTGTGGGTCTGAAGACACATCCTGATTTCAGAGATACCGACACATGCAAAAACACGCCTCTGAGAGCGATCAGCTTCCACTCTTCAGAGCCCTTCTCGGGCTCCCCCCCACAAGCACAGGACTGAGGCTACAGCAGGCATTTAAAAATTGCTATTGAATTCCTCATCGCAGTGGGGGCTACCCACCTACACCTCCATGTCCCCAGCCTGCAGCCTAATTCCTGTGTACACGGCCTGCTCTCAAAGCAACCAAGGTGGGGGGCTTTCTACGGAGGCGGCCCTGGGGGAGTAGAGCACAGCCCTCCCACCTGCACCCCTCTCCCTGCCTCTTCCTTTCCCTGGAGAACGAAACCCTATGTGTTTCTACCCCACACTGGGCAAAATAATCTGGGATCTAAAAAGCCATTCTGAAGGCTCATGCAGTTTCTTCCAGACCCAACCACAGGGCAGGGTTTTGAGGACAATTCCACCTCTCCATTTTCAAGGGTGAAATGTGATTCTTTCACCCTCCAGGGAGCTGAAAACCCTTCTTGCCTGGACAATCACTTCCAAATGATGGATTTGGAAATTTCCTTCCCATCTGTTCTTGATTCTGGAGGGGCTGTCTGGCTAAGCTGAGCATCATGGTATGGCCCTCCCCCTGCTCCCTCCCCTCCATCCTCCCTTCCTTCCGCTCCATCTCCCAGCAAGCTGGCTGCTCAAAGACAACACTTGGCAGGTAACTGAGGTCATCCCGAAGGGACCACCAACTGTACCTGTAAGTCTGGAAGAAACGTGGATCCACGGGGATGTCTGAGCTGCAAGGAAACCACCGAGTGGGAGTCAGATCCGTTCAGCTGGACCGAGACCTGTTGGGAGGGGGAAGTGGAGAAGGGGTGAGGGGGTCAGAGGGAGCAAGGAGTGAGATGCAGAACCCAAGAAGGTGGCTGGCTGGGCACTGAGGAAGGACAGGTTTGGGACAGGTGTTCCAAACCCAGGCCCCACAGCAGATGCCTGAAGCCGCCATCCTTCCAGGACGGTTCTCAGCCTAAATCTTACGGAGACTGCCTTACCTGGAAGCTTGAGAAGTGAGGCCCCAGATCTGGGGCTGAGAGGACAGCTCTCGGACTGCAGACCACATCCTCCCCCTGCCACGGCATCTGCTCATGGCTCCCGTGTTCACGGCTGCCATTTATTTGACCCCGACTATGAACCAGGCACTGGGAAGCTGGTTTTACAATCATCACCTTATTCAATCATCACCCCTGCTCTCACAGGGTGGTATTACTATCCTTCTTCACAGGAGGAAAAACTGATGCTCAGCGAGGTTGAATAATTTACCCAAGGTCACAAAGCAAGTCAACAGTGGAGCTAGGATTTGAACCTGAAAGCTCCTTGGAGATGGGAACAGAAGCACAGTCATCCATGCAGTCCCAGTACATCGCACAGAGCCTGGCATGCAGCAGAGACACTCTCTATATATGGTGAGTTAATGAATATACCCACAGTGGCTGCTATATATTCACCAAAATGCACTTCCTTTCCCCCTAGGACATACGGCTAAAACTACATTTCCCAGCCTCCCTTGCAGCTGGGTGGGGGTCAAGTGATGAGTTCCCACCAGTGGAATTACTTACGCGCCTGACCAACGAAAACCTCCTGCAAAATTCTCACCCTCTTTCTCCTCATCTAGCCAGCTGGGGCAGAGCCACAGGGTGGTGGGAGCCTGGGTCCCTGAGTGACTGTGTGGAGTAGACCCACAATGAACTGTGACCTGACTGCAGAATAAACTTTCACAGTAAAGCAAACTTTTGTCACAGCGGTGAACCCTGATTCATCACAGGCACGCTGCCAAAATAAAGCCTGTGCTATCAGCTTGCCAGGGCTGATAGCCCTGCCACCTCCCATACAGGACACCCGCATGCTAACATTAAACCCCCTCCTCCCCCAGCCAGGAGGCAGAACCCAGTTTTCTGACCCGGGACGTGACGCTGCGGTTGATGGTAGCTCGTGCATCCAGGCCACAGTCAAATGCTCCCTCGTGACTCTGTCTGAAGACAACGTCCCCGTCCACATTCAGGGCTTGGGGAAACCTCAGCTAGGAAAGAACAGACAGTACCTTTTACTCTCGCCAACAGTCGAGCTCTGCTTGGAGGTCACCAACCAACATCTGCCCAGCCCAGGGATGGGTACCTGGAAGGAGTGAGCCACGTTCAGGGCCAGGTTATGCCAGACTTCACCATGCTGTGATCTGTCATGGTGAAGAGCCTTCACGTGCAGCAAGACTTTCTGGTTGACTTTCAGAGTGGCCTCGACACCTCTGTTCTTAGCCTGTACAAGAACCAACGGCCCTGAGAGAGGGGGCTTCCCATCTCTGAGTGCCTGCAGAGGCCACCCTCGGAACCCAGCAATCAAAGTGGTCCCAAGATTGATGGGTGAAAGCAGTCTACACTGCGCCACTCACAGGAAAGAACGCGGGGCAGGTGCACAGGGGGGGTCTTTGATACGTATGGTAAACTCCGGCGCCCACAGGTAGGGCGAGCAGGGTAGGCTTGAGGGCCTGTGTCTCACTCACAAGGGTGATTGTTCTAGTCACTGCTGCAGTTGTAACACTCAGCATGGCACCAGGTGCACAGCAGGTGCTCAACAAATATCTAGATGAATGCAGAATCGCTAGTTGTAGTTATAGCCTGAAGTCCCAAGGGCAATGCCATGCTAAGTGGAAGAATGTTTAATTTCTGGCAGGCAGAAAAATACTCACCTTCCCCAAAATGTCCATGTCCTCAACCCTGAACTCTGGGAATCTATTACTTTACAGGGCAAAAGAGATTTTACAATTAAAAGGATCTTGAGATGGGCAGATTATCCTGGATTATCCAATGAGCTGATCACAAGGCTTTTTGGGTTTGTGTTGGGTTTTTTTTTGGTCAAACAGCATGTGAGATCTTCGTTTCCTGATCAGGTATTGAACCTGCGCCCTCTGCAGTGAAAACATGGAGTCCTAACCATTGGACTTCCCTGGAAGCTTCAAGGATTCATATAAGAAGGAGGCAAGAGAGTCACAGTTAGAGAGAGGAAGATGCTACTCTGTTACCTTTGAAAACAGAGAAAGGGACCATAAGTCAAGACACATGGGTGGATTTTAGAAGTTAGAAAAGGCAAAAAAAAAAAAAAAAAGGATTCTCCCCTGGAACTTCTGGAAAGAATGCAATCCTGGAAACACCTTGATTTCAGCCAAGTGAAACCCATTTTTTATTTCAGAGCTCAAGAAATGTAAGATAAATTTGTGTTGTGTTAAGCCGCTAAGTTCATGGCAATTTATTATAGCAGCAACAGGAAATACATACACAGAGTTAATCACTTATTCACTCAACAACCATTTCGCTTCTGCCACATCCTGAGTACAAGCAACAGGCTGATCTTTTCCCACCTGTGCTGACTGAGAAGTTAAAAAATGTCTTGCCACTAGAATTTTTATCATTGGTGAATGTCTCTAAAAGAATACACAGCTTTATTTCAGAGCCAGGATGGAGGAGGAAGAGACAAAGGTCCAAGAGAAGCAAAAAATGTGTGTCATTAAACAAAGATACAATTTTAAAACCCCGGAGAAGGAAATGGCAACCCACTCCAGTATTCTTGCCTAGACAATCCCATGGACAGAGGAGCCTGGCGGGCTCTACAGTTCATGGGGTCACAAAGAGTTGGACATGACTGAGTACACAGCGTTTTAGAAAAAACAGTCAAATTAAATTAAATTAAAGGATCCCCACCTACTTGGTTCTAGCCTGTTGGTGTCAGGTGGGGGTTTCAGGCCCAGTGGGTCAGATCTTCCAATTTTTTATAATTAAAAGCAGAGATCTGGGTTTTATTCCAAATCTTCTAATTTAAATGTTGACACTTTTTTCCCTTTAATTTAAATGCTAAGCAGGCCAAACAAAACACATCTGCAGGCTGGATTTGGCCCATTCGCCATTTTGCAATCTCCGGTTTAGAAAACAGGACACACCACTGGGAAACATTTGCGCAGGTGCTCTGGGTCGTCATCCTGCCCATGGTTTCCCCTCAGGACCTCCAACTCCCAAACCCGGGGCCTGCTCACAGCTTCAGTTTGACAGGCGGGGAAGTGAGGCCCCAGAAACACAGGTCTCTCTTCATGTACAGCAGCTGGCCCAGCTCCAGCCCCAGACCTGTGGATATCCCCAAGGGAGAAACCATACTGTTTTCCTTCTCCAGGGCCCAGCACACAGCAGGTGCTCAATACATGCTTGCTGGAGAATGGGATCATCTCTTGGAGCGTCTTTTCCTAGAGGGGTCAGGAAGGAGACTTGGATGAGGGCCTATAGCCATGTTGTAAGTACTCAAGATTGCACCCAAGTACAATCTTGGGAGGACTGATGCTGCAGCTGAAACTCCAATACTTTGGCCACCTGATGCAAAAAGCTGACTCACTAAAAAAGTATTTGCAGCTGATGCTGGGAAATACTGAAGGCAAAAGGAGAGGGGGTGATAGAGGATGAAATGTTGGATGGCATCACTGACTCAGTGGACATGAGTTTGAGCAAACTCCAGGAGACAGTGAAGGACAGAGAGCCTGGCGTGCTGCCGTCCACTGGGTCACAGAGAGTCAGCCATGACGTAGCAACTGCACAACAAGTACTCAAGAAAGATCACTGTACTCCATTTCAATCCTCATAATGCTGCGTAAGAGATGAAGATTGCTGTCTCCACTGCACAGAAGAGGAAACTGAGACCCAGAGACACAAGATGCTTTGCTAAGGGCACAGAGGTAAAAATGAGCTTCACTCCTAGAAGACAAACGCCAAGACCCTCTACTCTGCTGCTAAGTCGCTTCAGTCATGTCCGACTCTGTGCGACCCCATAGACGGCAGCCCACCGGGCTCCCCCGTCCCTGGGATTCTCTAGGCAAGAACATTGGAGTGGGTTGCCATTTCCTTCTCCAATGCATGAAAGTGAAAAGTGAAAGTGAAATCGCTCAGTCATGTCCGACTCTTCGCGACCCCGTGGACTGCAGCCCACCAGGCTCTTCCATCCATGGGATTTTCCAGGCAAGAGTACTGGAGTGGGGTGCCATCGCCTCCTCCAAAAACCCTCTCAGTCAGGGGTTAAAAACTACAGACTGGGGGCGGGGGAAACTGGCCAGCCTGTTTTTGCAAATTAAGTTGTTTAAGCTGCTATAACAGAAATACCACAGACTGCGTGACTCAAACACCAGAAATTTTACATCTCACATTTCTGGAGGCTGGAAGTCCAAAACCAAGGTGCCAGGCATGGACGGGTTCTGGTGAGAAACCTCTTGCTGGTTTGCAGATGGCTGTTTTCTCATTGTGTCCTCAGATGGTGGAGAGAACGCTCAGCTCTGACCCTCTTTTTGGAAGGACACTAATCTTATCATTAAGATTAATCACTTCATGGCAAATAGATGGGGAAAAATGGAAACAGTGACAGACTTTATTTTCTTGGGCTCCAAAATCACTGCACACAGCGACTACAGCCATAAAATTAAAAGATGCTAGCTCCTTGGAATAAAGCTGTATGACAAACCTAGAGAGTGTATTAAAAAGCAGAGACATCACTTTGCTGACAAAGGTCCGTATAGTTAAAGGTATGGTTTTTCCAGTAGTCATGTACAGATGTGAGATTCAGACCATAGAGAAGGCTGAGAACAGAACTGATGATTTCCAACTGTGGTGCTAGAGAAGACTCTTGAGGGTCTCTTGGACTGCAAGTAGGGCAAACCAGTCCATCTTAGAAATCAAACCTGAATATTCATTGGAAGGACTGATGCTGAAACTCCAATACTTTGGCCACCTGATGCAAAGAGCCGACTCATTGGAAAAACCCTGATGCTGGGAAAGATTGAAGGCAGGAGGAGAAGGAGGGCAACAGAGGATGAGACAGCTGGATGGCATCACCAACTCAATGCACATGGGTTTGAGCAAACTCTGGGCGATAGTAAAGGAAGGGAAACTTGGTGGGCTGCAGTCCATGGGATGGCAAAGAGTCAGACATGACCGAGCGCCGAGCAACTGAACAACAATCTTATCATAAGGGCTCCACCCTCACAACCTTGATTACCCAAAGCCCGCACTTCCAAATGTCATCACGTTAGAGCTTCAACATACGAATCTGGGGAGGAGGGTGGGTACACAAACATTCAGCCCACAGCAAAAGTTTTATCAGAACACGGTTGTGCCCATTCATTTGTGTGTTTCCTACAATGTTTGTGAGCTACAAAGGCAGAGATGAGTAGTTGCAACACTGGTTGTATGACCTGCAAAGGCTCTAATAGTTACCATCTGGTCCTTCAGAGAAAAGCTTGATCAACCTCTGCTCTAAATTAGGTATGTAATGCATTTTTCTTTTTTAAAAATTGTGGTCGCACCACACAGCAGAAACTTCCCCAACCAGGAATTGAACCTGTGCCCCCTGCTCTGGAAGCACGGAATCTTAACCACTGGACTGCCAGGGGAGTCCTAGCACCAGGCCAACAGCTATTCATTAAGCACTGACTGTGCGCCAGGCCTTGCGGCTCTCAGGATTTAAAAGCAGACACGTCCCAATCACCATCTCGGACTAGCACAGGATCCCAAGAGAAGAGGTGAGGGTTTTTAAGAAAGGGGGAGACAATGACTATGCTGGCGTGTTGAAAAACTCCCTCGGGCTCTCAAGTAGATTGAATTAGGCAGACAGCGGAACAGAAAACTCAGGCCGGAATCCTCTGTTTGCTTCGTCCAGTTGAGAGAAGATGGCAACCTGAACCGGGGATCACTGGGGTGAAAAGAGCTCTAGGATCTTCACTTACCATGTGCCGATTCCATGAAACCACGCACCCATCCAAGCTCCTGGGAATGGCCCTGCCGTCATACGGGTGGGTCAGGCCCGCGCAGACCTGGGAGGGACAACCAGACACACGCACACGTGTGTGTGCACACACACACACACACAGATGGGTCAGAGGCAGATGGAAGCCCCTCCCCGCTGAACCCTGGAGCCCACTCACATAGGGGTGCCCGGCCTGGTAGCCCAGGACTACGGTCTGCAGGGTCTCCTCCTGGGCACCCAGGACCACCCTGCTCTCCAGGGAGTAACGCTGGTGCCGCCTGTCGGCCGTGAAGGTCTCCTGCAGAAGGATGCGCTGCGGGAGGGGCACAGTCCAGGGATGCCTGACGTGGAGAGCGGGGAACAGGCCGAAGCCATTAACGCAGCTGGCGGGGTCAGAGGACACCTGTGCCCCAGGGGCCTGTCACTGTCTTGCAGAGTTGAGACTTTGTTACAAGGTACTAGCCTGGTGGTCCAGTGGTTAAGAATCCACCTTCCGACGCATGGGATGTAGGTTTGATCCCTGGTCAGGGAACTAAGGTCCCACACGCTGCGTAGCAACTAAGCCCTCACATTCCAATTACGGAGCCCGCGTGCCACAGCTAGAGAGAAGCTTGAGCAATGCAACTAGAGAAGCCTGCACACTGCAACAAAGATCAGGTGCGTCAGCTAAGACCTGATGCAGCCAAATAAATGTTTTTTTAAAAAAGACTTTGTCTATGTGCGTGCGTGCAAAGTCCCTTCAGTCGTGTCTGACTCTCTGCAACCCTATGGACCATGGCCCACCAGGCTCCTCTGTCCATGGGATTCTCCAGGCGAGAATACTGGAGCGGGCTGCCATTTCCCTTTTCCAGGGGGTCTTCCGGACTCAGGGATGGAACCCAAGTCTCCTGCATCTCCTGCACTGCAGGCAGATTCTTTACCATCTGAGCCACCAGGGAAACCCTGGCACACAGTAGGTGCTCAATAAATATAAATGAGATTAAAAAGTGGACGAGACCTTGGCAAATGCAGTGGCTGTTAGTTTTGGGTTACTGCTGCTGTTCTGACAGTAGATGGCTAAGGGCCCCCAGCTGGTCAGTGCACAGCCTGGACTTCAAGCTGGGTCTTCTGACTCCAACCCCATGCTGTTCACCCCCCAACAAAGAACAGGCTTTTCAACCAGCTGTGCCTCCAGGAACTGAAATGGTTCCCCCAGAGCAGCTTTCAGTCTGGGGTGATGAGACTGTTTTCTGTGCCCACCTTGGCACACTAATGAAAGGGGGTGAGGGATACGGGCACTTTCAGGGAGGGGGCTTGTCTCTGAGCTCTGGGTCCTGTCTGAGCCCCTCCAGGCAGCACGGCACGCCCCACTCCCTGGTGACCCTCCACGCTGGAGAACAGGAGACCCGGGCAAGCACCACTCCTCGGGGGGAGCAACCTGGGGGAAGGGGCCACACATACAGAAGGAAGAAGGTTCCCTGCTTCCGGTACAAGCTCCTGTCTCGAACCAGCTCCTCCAGTATGACCTCCAGCTGCAGGCCCTCAGGATGGCCCCTGGCACCGGCCCCCACAGCCGTCAGCGATACATGACTCTTCCGTGGCTGCAACGAGGACCAGGCTGATGCAGGGGGATGCCTGGAGAGGCCAAGCTGCGAAACAGCCTGCCCTGGGGGTCTCCATGGGCAGCCCCCACTGCCCACTCATCACCCCAGGAATGACCACCAAGAAGGGCTGATCAAATGGGCGGCAGCCTCCACACCATCAGACCTCAAGGTTGCACAGGCACACTGCTATGGCCAGACCTCTCCAGGGGCCCAGCAGGAATGAAGCACTTGGATGTCCAGACCAGGTGGCCGACCTTTGCTCTGTGGTCAGCACTCATATGGCTGGGGTCCATTTTATAGATAAAGAAACTGAGGCTCGGGGAGCTTATAGGCCAAACTAGTAGCCTTCCCCATCCCAGATATGGGATTCAGGGTCTCTCAATGGCAAAGTCTCCAGCACAGGCCACCTGGTCCCTTACCTGCTCCGTGTGCCTGTAGGCTGCCGTTAGGTTCAGCTCCCGCTGGGAGCCCTTCAACCAGCAGTGCAGGATCTTACGGTCTCGGCTGTTCTCAGCATGAATCTTGCTCTGCACCGCTTCACTCCAGGCTGATTCTNCTCCAGCACAGGCCACCTGGTCCCTTACCTGCTCCGTGTGCCTGTAGGCTGCCGTTAGGTTCAGCTCCCGCTGGGAGCCCTTCAACCAGCAGTGCAGGATCTTACGGTCTCGGCTGTTCTCAGCATGAATCTTGCTCTGCACCGCTTCACTCCAGGCTGATTCTATTTCACTCTGGCTGCTAAAGAGGCTCTGTGCCAAGGCTGTCACCGTGGAAACCTGCAATGAGGATAAAGAGGCTGACCAAAGCCTTGGCACACCCTATTTCCTCCTCTTGGGATTCCCTTTCTCTCAGTCCCACTTGGTGAACTCCCACTCATCCTTCAAAACCCCTCCAATGAAGGAGGACACCCAAGAGAATAGAGGGGTAGCCTTCTCTCCCTGCATCATTGCATGGTTTTCAGAGCCATGGGAGGATCTAGGTGTTATTTGGGCTTGTACTGGGGCTGGGGGAAGTAGAACTCTTTAGCCTTGTGCTGAGCTGTGTACCCAGCCCACTGCCCTTGGCACAAGCCCCTCTAGGAACAACAAGGCTCTGCCTTGTGCCCTGCTGGTCTCTGTCCCTTGTTCATACAGCTCCCTCAGGGGACTCATGAGGAGAGGTAATGGGGCCAAGATGGAGTTTGGGAATTACCAAACCTCCTGCCAAATACGAGAACTACCCAAGACCTTACCCCATGCATCACTGACCTCAGGTCACCCCCAGAACCTACGGGCCCCGTTTCAGCAAATGGCACCTGCTCCTACACAACTTTGTTGTTGCTGTTCTGTCGCTCAGTTGTGTCCAACTCTTTGTGACCCCACGGAGAGCAGCACGTCAGGCTTCTCTGTCCTACACTATCTCCTCGAGCTTGCTCCAACTAATGTCCATTGAGTCGGTGATACCGTCCAGCCATCTCATCCTCTGTGGTTTCCTTCTCCTCCAGCCTTCAATCCTTCCCAGCATCAGGGTCTTTTCCAATGAGTCAGTTCTTCAAATCAGGTGGCCAAAGGATTGGAGCTTCAGCTTCAGTGCTTCCAATGAATATGTAGGGTTGATTTCCTTTAGGATGGACTGGTTTGATCTCCTTGCTGTCCAAAAGACTCTCAAAGAGTCTTCTCCAGCACCACAGTTTGAAAGCCTCAACTCAGCCTTCTTTATGGTTCAACTCTTACATCCATACACAACTACTCGAAAAACCATAGCTACACAACTACTTGAGCCAAAAACTTGGGGTCATTTGCCTCTTCCTCACTTCCCCAAAGCAATCCATAAGCAAGTCAGTCATCTACACCTTTAAGTAAGTTCTGCAATCTGACCACCTGCCTCTGCTGTCTTCTCCCAGGCCAGGCCACCATCACGCCCCTGAGCTGGGTCACCTGCAGAAGCTGGCCGGCTGACCCCTCCTTGCATCCTGTCCTGGCTTTATCTGTCACATAGCTGCCCTCTCAAGGTCCCTAACCTTGCCGGGAGTCACTTGCTCCTCCTGAGTCCACCCTGGTGCCACCTGGCCCCTGCCTCGAGGGGACTGTGCTGTCCTCAGACATGCCCACCGAGCTGCCTCCTCCTGAGCCCAAGTCAGGCCTGGACCACCCCTCCCTCATGTCCACTCATCACCCCAACACACAGAGAGGCTTGATGTGCCGGGTTCCCACATGTGACAACAAGGGGAGTCCTTCTCTTGTTGCTTTCCTTCCAAACTCTGCCATGCTGCTTCACTCGGCAGGCGGTATAAAACCGACCTCCATCCTCAAAGTTTTCATTCTGCGTTTTGGCAAAAGCCTCCTATCTGTTCGTTTCCAAGGAACCAGTTCAACCTACTTTCATATTTTACTATATCAGCTGCTAAGCAAGAACATGAGACACTGAGGTTTATTCTGCAGTCCGTTCTCCCAAATTCCCTTGGCAACTAACTCTGAAGAGTGTCAATACTGAGCGAGCCAGACCTCACGCATCTGGGACCCAGTATGGAAAACCCCAGAACCTCAGTTTTAACCCTTGCTCAGAAGATTTAAGCCACAAGAAATCAGCCTCCCTGGCCGCTGGTGAGTGGGGTGGGCAGGGGGCGTGGCTGAGCATGCGCACCCGAAGGTAGGTGGTAGCTGGGGTGTAGGCGTGGATCTTGCCCTGCCTCTGGAGGCCCTGGCCTCTGCAGGCCACATTCACCACCAAATTCTTCAGGGTCCAGGCCTTGCCCAGTGTCAGCTCCAACACAGCCTGGAACGTGGCTCGGTTAGGCCAGTACAGCCTGTGAGCCGTGGAGACCATCAGCCAGGGACTATTCAGGTTCAAGGCTCCTGAGACAGGCAGAGAACAAGAAACTAGTTATCTCCAGGGCAAGAAGGGGGCGTCTGGCAGGCAGCAAGAGGCCCCTGTAGAGTCATCACAGTCACTGCAGGGCACATCTCATAACTGGGAATGATGGGACAGAACATAAGGGAACCTTCTAGAATGACTCTAATGTTCTGAATTTTGACAGGAGCTTGGGTTTCACAGATCTGTGCACCTGTCAGAACTCATCAAATGGTACCCGGGAGATGTTGGCGTTTCACCTTAGTGAATGATACCATACTGAAATGTTGAGGGGTGAGATGGACCATGGTTTACAACTTAATTTGACCTGTTATCAACAAATAAGACAGACGGCTAAGTGGACAGCTAGGTGACAAGATCGGTGGAGGAAAATGTTAGTAGTAGAATCCACGCTGAGAGTATGTAGGTGTTCACTGCAGCACTCTCTGCACTTTTCTCTATGTTTGAAATGTTTTCAGGAAGATACGTTAGACAGAAGAAATGCTAGGAAAGTTGGAAAGGGGGTACTGGAGTGAGGTGATCAAGAGCATGGCCTTTACTCTTGCAAGCTATGTGACCTCTTTGAGCCTGTGCTTCCATCATCTGTAAAATGGGTACAATAGTACCAATCACTGTGTCTTGGGACAGAGGAAGCATCTGCTCAGAAAAGTAAAGATCAATTATCACCATCATCAAAAAGTTGACATTCTACATAGCACGTTGCCCTTCCACAAGGACCTAAAACCAGTCACTGGACCCCTCTCATACTTTGTAATAAATCTCCCACTCGCTCAAGGGCTAATTCAGTAAATATTGCTCCAGAAGACCTGAGGTACCAGTTCCACAGGAGATGGGGAGTTTGCTCCACAGAAGAACAGAGTGACTGAAAAAAACATGGTCCACAGATATGGGGCCCAGGGTCCTGAGGGAGAGCCAGGACCCCACCCAAAAGGGAAGTCTATCAGTCAACAAGAGCACCCCCACTCATACATACATACATACATACATACATACATACAAATGAAATACTATTCAGCCATGAAAAAGAATGAAATAATTCCATTTGCAGCTACATGAATGCAACTAGAGATTATCATCCTAAATGAAGCAAGTGAGAAAGATAAATACCATGTAATATTAGACATGGAATCTAACATATGACACAAATGAACTGATCTATGAAAAAGACTCATAGACATAGAGAACAGACTTATAGTTAACAAGGGGAGGGATGGATTGGGAGTTTGGGATGAAAAGATGGAAACTATTACATATGGAATGGATCAACAACAAGATCCTACTGTATAGCACAAGGAATAATATAAATGAAGCAAGTGAGAAAGATAAATACCATGTAATATTAGACATGGAATCTAACATATGACACAAATGAACTGATCTATGAAAAAGACTCATAGACATAGAGAACAGACTTATAGTTAACAAGGGGAGGGATGGATTGGGAGTTTGGGATGAAAAGATGGAAACTATTACATATGGAATGGATCAACAACAAGATCCTACTGTATAGCACAAGGAATAATATTCAATATCCTATGATAAGCCATAATGGAAAAGAATAGGAAAAAAGTATATATATATATATATATATGTATACAACGGAATCACTTTGCTGTACAGCAGAAATTAATAGAACATTGTAACTCAACTATACTTCAACAAAATAATTTTTTTTTAAAGAGCACACACACCCTCCCCATCCCATAGAGCCTCCTTCCAAGCAAGTTCCAAGTTACAGACTCTTAAACAAAAGCACATACCCTACTCTTACCTGGCATGTGGGAAAAGCTGCTAAAAGGAACTTCAGAAACATAAAGAAAAAAGAAACTCAGGGGGAACAGATCAAGGCCCCCCAGTTCTATAACTTAGGTTCACAGAGAAGAGAAGAGAATGCATCATGAAGAATTTGCAGGAACACCAAAGAGCTCTTGGGAATACAAGCTAAACAAAACCAAAAAGGTCAGCAGGAGGGCTGGTGGATGAAGCTGGGGAAATCAGCCCTCAAAACAGAACAAAAGGACAAAGAGACGGAACAAAGGAGAGAAAAGAGAAAGTCAGAGGTTTAGCTTCTGAGGACCAACATCTATCTGAACATCAGGAATTCCAGAACACAGAAAGAAATTACCAAAGAAACTGTACAAGAAAACTACCAAGACCCAAATGGTGGGTCTCCACATCGCAAGGTTATATGCCAAGTCAGCACAGCGAATGGAGAGAGATCCAAACCAAGGCTCATCACCGTAAGATTTGAAGATACGAGGAATAAGGGCTTCCCTCATAGCTCAGTTGGTAAAGAATCTGCCTGCAATGCAGGAGACCCCAGTTCTATTCCTGGGTCAGGAAGATCCGCTGGAGAAGGGAAAGGCTACGCGCTCTAGTATTCTGACCTGGAGAATTCCATGGACTGTATAGTCCATGGGGTGGCAAAGAGTCAGACAAGACTGAGCGACTTTCACTTTCAGGAAGAAACAGAAGCTCCTAAAAGCTTCCAGAGAGAGACAAAAGGGTCACAGACAAAGGATGATGGATCAGAAATTGCACCGGACCTCTCAATTGATTCACATAGCCAGTGGAGCAATGTCTTCGAAATCTCAAAGGGAAATCATTTCCGACCTGGAGTTCTCTATTCAGCCAAATCAAATGAAGACAGTTTAAACATTCAGGGTTTCAAAACGTTTACATCCTGTTACAGGCTGAATTGTGTCTCTCGAACAGATATGTAGTCCTAACCCCGGGTACCTCAAAATGTGACCTTATTTGGGAATGGGGTCATTGCAGATAAAATTAGTGAAGATGAGATCATACCAGAGTCTCAGGTGGCTCAGTGATGGAGGATCCCCTGAAGGAGGAAATGGCACCCCACTGCAGTATCCTTGCCTGAAAAATCCCATGGACAGAGGAGTCTGGTGGACTACAGTCCATAGGGTCACAAAGAGTTGGACACACTGAGCGTTCACAGACACTTAACGGCATAGGGGAGGCCCGAACGCTGACATGACTGGTATCTTTATATGAAGAGAGAAGTTTGGACACACACACACACACACAGAGAACCACGTAAAAACAGAGGCAGAGACTGTTGTTGTTGTTTAGTTGCTAAGTCATGTCCGGTTCTTTGCGACCCCATGGACTGTAGCCCACCAGGCTCTCTGTCCATGGGGTTTTTCAGGCAAGAATACTCCAGTGGGTTGCCATTTCCTTCTCCAGGGGATCTTCCCAACTCACAGATCGAACTTGTGTCTCCTGCAGGCAGAGATTAGAGCAATGTAACTCTAATGTAACTCAATGTACCAACCAAGGAACGTCAAGCCTTAATAGACACCACCAGAAGCTAGGAAGAGGCAGGAAGGATTCTACCCAGGGTCACAGAGAGAACATGGCCCTACTGACGCCTCACCTTCAGAATTCTAGTCTTGGAGACTGTAAGAGAATAAATTTGCTGCTTTAAGCCACCCAGCTTGTAGTAATTGGTTAACACAGTCCTAGCTAACGAATACTCCTTCCACATATCCTCTCTGAAGAAGCTACTGGAGGATGTGCTCCATTGGAACGAGAGTAAGGCAAGAAAGGACCTGAGCGCAAGAAGCAGGGACTGTGGCCCAGAGAAGTGGAAGGCGCTCCCTGAATGATGGTGAGGGGAGGCCCCAGGACACAGCTGGTCTACCCTGGAGCAGCAGTACTCCAGGAAGAGCGTCAACAAGAAATCTAGGAGAACTGATCGAAGCTGACACGTAATCGCAAGTGTGTGACCCTCTGGAGAAGAGTTTTGCTCTGTTGCTAAAAATTCCAGGAATACAAGAAGCAGGGACTGTGGCCCAGAGAAGTGGAAGGCGCTCCCTGAATGATGGTGAGGGGAGGCCCCAGGACACAGCTGGTCTACCCTGGAGCAGCAGTACTCCAGGAAGAGCGTCGACAAGAAATCTAGGAGAACTGATCGAAGCTGACACGTAATCACAAGTGTGTGACCCTCTGGAGAAGAGTTTTGCTCTGTTGCTAAAAATTCCAGGAATAATCATAGGAGGAAAATGGAAAATTAATCAAACAGGGGGAAAAGGCTATTATAGCTCCAGGGAAAACAAAAAGTTAGAATTCTAGTATACCATGTATCTCAGCTGTGAGGGACACAATTATATCAACAGTGAATATTAACGCACTGTAACTGTTTGGGGGGAAGAGAGGGAAATACATATTTTAAAAGGGATGGTGCAAGTTAAATTCTCATCCTCTATAATAAGAAATACATGGAGAATAAAAATGCCTAAGAGAGAAAAAGCAAGAAGTAACTGTGATTAAAAGATGGAAGGTCTGATAAGAAACAGTAAAAAGAATTTACAGTGATTGCCATTTCAAGCAAAATTTGGGATAGGAAGACATGAAGCAAAAAATTACCATGTTTGTTATAACTTTAACTTTCAAAACTTTAAAAAATTTTTCAAGTACATACATGAATACAGAGACTATGATGAGATTCCCATGTAACATTCACCCACCTTCAACAATTTCCATGTCATAGGCTAATTCACTTTTCAAACTATGTATTTCTTCAATAAAATTAATTCAAAGATAAACTATGGTACATCCATCTTTTTAAATGGAAGACAGTGTTCCAAGGAGAAGAAATAGCAAGCGCAAAGGCCCTGAGGTGTGTCTGGGGAACAGAAGAGAGGCCAGGAGGGTTGCAGGGTGATGGGCAATGGGGAAAGTAGGGTGAGATAAGGTCGGAGAAGTAGGCAAGGCCCTGTAATGTAGAGCTCTGTTGGTAAGGGTAAGAAATCGGGATGTGTTTGTGTGTTTCCTGCAACACATTAAAGGCCCGAGTCTGGAGACAGCCAGGCAGACAAAAGGGAAGGGTGTTGCAGACGGTGGGCATGACTTGAGTGAAGACCACTAGCCAAGGCCACCCCACAGATGTCACTCACCTTCCCACTTCCACAGGGCGGCCCTGGACGTGTCCTTCCACTGCAAGCCCACCACAAAGGGCAGCTGCCCGTTGTACTGCGCCCTCAGGTGTGTGCTGGTCTCCACGTGCGGATGGCGGAGGCTCAGGTGGTGCAGCTGCATTCGGTAATCCACCTGCCTCTCCAGCACCTGCAGCACAAACTGGAGATCCACACCCACGATGCTAATCAGATCTGCTGCTAACCACGAGGCTGCTTCCAACCTAGAACATTCCACTGGCTCTCCACTGCAGCCTGAGCTCCCTGGCTACCAGGAACTGCCCCAGCCCACCCCGAAAGAAACCCTGCACACATTAGCAGTCACTCCCCATTGCCTCCTTCCCATACACTCCAGAAACCTACCTTCTGTTTCTATTAATTTACCTCTTCTGGACATTTCTTACAAATAGAATCATATAGTATGTGGATTCGTTATAGCCTGTGGGCCTCTCTAGTTGTGGCATGTGGGCTTAGCTGCCCTGTGGCAAATGGGATCTTATTTCCCTGATCAGGGATTGAACCCCCATCCTCTGCATTGAAAGGTGGATTCTTAACCACTGGACCTTCAAGGAGGTGCCAGGTTTTTAAGTTTGATGAAATCCAGTGTATTTTTGTTGTTATACTGTCAGTGTCGTATCTCAGAAATCCAAGGTAATAAAGATGTCCTCTTATGTTTTTTCCTAAGAGTTTCATATCTCTTGTATTTAGGTCTATAACCTATTTGAGTTAGTTTTTATATATGATATGAAGTGTCCAACTTCATATTCTTAAACATGAATATTCAGTTGTCCCACACCATTTGTTGAAAAGATTGTTCTTTCCCCTCTACAATGACGTCGGCACCCTTGTCGAAGATCAACTAACTGTAAGTACGAGGGCTTATTTTTGAATTCTGGGTTCTATTCTGTTGGTCTGTATGTCTATCTTTATGCCTCTACCATAATACTCTTGATTACTGTAACTTTGTAGTAAGTTTTGAAATTGCGAAGAGTGAATCCTCCAAGTTTGTTCTTTTTCAAGACTGCCTTACCTACCCTGGGTCCCTTGAAATTCCATATGAATTTTAGGATCAGCTATCAAAAAGATAGTACAGATTTTGATAGGGAGAGATAGAGATGGTTGAATCTGCAGACCAATTTAGAAAGTCTTGTAAACTTCACATTAAATATTCCAATTCAAGTACATGAGATACCTTCCCATTTATTTGTTTTTTCTTTAGCTTATTTTTTTAATTAATTTATTTTAATTAGAGGCTAATTACTTTACAATATTGTGGTGGTTCTTGCCATACATTCACATGAATCAGCCATGGGTGTACGTGTGTTCCCCATCCTGAACCCTCCTCCCACCTTCCTCCCCATTTCTTTAGTTTCTTTCAACAATGTTTTGTAGTTTTTGAGAGTATTCATTTTATATTCTTTTGTTAAATTTATTCCTAAGTATTCTTTTTATGCTAGTGTAAATGAAATTATTTTAATTTCTTTCTCAGGTTTTTCATTGCTAGTGTAGAGAAATATAACTAATTTTTATATATTCATTCTGTATCCTGCAACTTTGATGAACTCATTTATGAGCTCTAAGTTTGTTTTTTTTTTTTACCATCACCTCCACTAGCTTTGTTCATAGTGATGCTTCCTAAGGCCCACCTGACTTCGCATTCCAGGAGGTCTGGCTCTAAGTGAGTGATCACACCATCATGGTTATCTGGGTCGTGAAGATCTTCTTTGTACAGCTCTTCTGTGTATTCTTGCCAGCTCTTCTTAATATCTTCTGCTTCTGTTAGGTCCCTACCATTTCTGTTCTTTATTGTGCATGAAATGTTCCCTTGGTATCTCTAATTTTCTTGAAGAAATCGCTAGTGTTTCCCATTCTATTGTTTTCCTCTATTTCTTTGCATTGGTTACTGAGGAAGGTGAGTTCATTAGGGTCTTCTATTAATACATACAAGATTGGGCTTCCAAGGCAGCGCTAGTGATAAAGAATCTGCCTGCCAATGCAGGGAACACAAGAGACATGGGTTCGATTCCTGGATAGGCAAGGTCCCCTGGAGAAGGAAACGGCAACCCACTCTAGTATTCTTGCCTGGAAAATTCCCTGGACAGAGGAGCCTGGTGGGCTACAGTCCAAGGCGTTGCAGAGTCAGGCATTCCTGAGCGACTGACTACAACACATGTACAAGATCATGTCATCTGTAAATAGAAATAATTTTACTTATTTTCCAATCTAAATGCCTTTTCTTTACTCCTTTCTTTTTTATTTATTTTTGGGCTGAATGTCCTAGCTAGAACCTCCAGTATAATGTTAAATAGCAGTGGTGAAAAGCAGACATCTTGTCTTTTCCCTGATCTTAGGGTGAAAGCATTTAGCCTGTCACCATTAAGTATGACGTTAGCTGTGGGTTTGTCACAAATGGCCTTTATCAGGTTGAGGAAGTGCCCTTCCACTGCCAGACTGCTGCGGTGTTGTGCCAGATACTTTTCTGCATCTTTTGAAATGATCATGTGGCTTTCGTCCTTCATTCTATTAATATGATATATTACATTGATGGATATTCAAATGCTAAACCAATCTTGCATTCCTGGGATAAATCTTACTTGGTCATATTGTATAATTCTTTTTATAGTTGCTCAGTGGAGTTTTGGTAGTGTTTTCTTGAGGATTTGCATGTGTATTTATAAGAGATAATGGTCTCAAGTTTTTCTTATGATGTTTTTGTCTCGTTTGGACATCAGAATAATACTGGTTGCATAGAATGAACTGGGAAGTGTTTTCTCTTGACTGATCATTTAGTCAATAATTTTATAGTAAATTAGTTCTGGCACAATCCAGTCCAGTCAAGAGGTGAAAAGCCCGAGGCCGACTGGACTTTGAATCTCAGTTCTGCCATAAAGTAGCTGAGAGACCTCATACAAGTCTGTTTACACCATTTCTCTTCTATAAAGTGAGAACTGAATATACTTGCCACACAAGGGTTAAATGAGATAATACAAACAAAGCACCTGACACGTGGTCTAGTGATACTTTATGACTCATCCCGACCGCTCTGCCTTTCCCTCTTCTACTCACTGTCAGCTTCTTAAAGATAAAGATTACCTTATTGATTCTTGTCTCCCCAGAACCTCACATGGCATCTGCCACACTTTGGAAGGCTCTCAGAAATGCTGCCGCCAATGTCTTAGTCACTTCACCAAAATCCTGGGGGCCAGATGTTTTCCAGAAATAAACTTCCCATTTAGAACATTAATATGATGTATAAACTGCAATTACATGTAGAACTCCTACCAACCAAAAGCCAAGTATATTAATTTTTCCCAAATGTCAAACAATATGAAAAATCAGTTCACAGAAAGGGTGATGCAATGGTAGAATAAATACACAAAACAGTGTCTCCCAGCCTTAAGTCATCAGGAAATGCAAATTCAAACAACGCGATACCGTTTCCACCCACGTCAGCAATATTCTTCAAGTGCTAAAAGTACTGGGGAGAATATGGAACTTGCTCCTGTTGGGCATGGCTGGGAGGCAGATGATGGGTCTAGACATTTTGGAGGGCAGATTGACATAAAGCCAGCAAATGAAAAATGCCCGAATTTCCAGAAATTCTACATTGTGACATCTGCCCCAGAGACCCCCGACACACGTGCCCAGGGAGGCAAGCCCAGAGATATTCAGGAATGCACTCTTAGAAACCACCAGGAGGGAAACGGCCTAATAAAATGCAAGACGGAAGCATTTGCAACATGATGCAGGTATTTAAAAAAGATAGAGTAGACTTCTATAAGACAACAAGGGACGTTCTCTAAGATCCGCTGCCAAAGGGAGCACAGCGTGACGTCCCAAACAAAACCAAGTGTGCGTGACAGGGCCACAGAGCAAATAAATAGAAAAAGGTCTCCTCTCGTGATGCAGACCGCAATTACGGCTTTCTCCAGGCAGCTGACGAGGGGACCAGGAATAGGGATGATAACTGTGAAAGGGAATTTGAGCCTTATTTTAAGTGATTTTTTTCCGCAAGAATTTATTCATGGAGTATTGGTATCATTTAAAATCAGCTTAATACGTAGGAATGAAATTAAGCAGGAAGGTATTGAAAATTACAAAACTGCTGAAAGAAATTAGAAAAGACAAATAAATGGAAAGGCATCCTCTGTTTGTAGACTGAAGACTTAATATTGCTAAGATTCAATACTACCCAAACAATCTATAGCTTAATGCAATCCTTATCAAAATCTCAATGGGTTTTTTTTTTTTTTTGGTAGAAATAGATAAGTCCATCTTAAAATCCATATTGACTCTCAAGGGAACTCCAAATAGTCAAAACAATTTTGAAAAAGAAGAACACAATGGGAGGTCTCACACAGCTACAGTAATCAAAACAGCATTTTGTGACCTAAAAGACAGACATACAGCCCAATGGACTACAATAGATTGTCCAGAAATAAGCTCACACATTTATATTTGGGGGGGGAAAGGGCAAGCTTTTCAACAAATGGTGCTGGAAAAACTGGGTATTCAATGCAGAAGAAAGAAGTTGGACCCTTATCTTATGCCATATACAGAGTTTAACTCAAAATGGATCAAAGACCTAACTATAAAACTCTTAGAAGAAAACACTTCATGAGACTGGATTTAGCAATTGATTTATTGAACATGACACCTAAAACACAGGCAACAAAAGTAAAAATAAACATGCTGAACTACGTAAAAATTAAACCCTTTTGTGCAACAAAGATTGCTATTCAGAGAGTGAAAAGGCAACCCGTGGAATGAGAGAAAATGTTTGTAAACCATACATCTGATAAGGGTTTATCCAGGTTACATAAATAACTACAGCAACAACAAAATCAAAAAAACAACCTGATTCAAAAGGACGAAAGGATTTAAATAGACCTTTCTCTAAAGATGATAATTAAACAGCTAATAAGCCCATGAAAAGATGCTCAGCATCATCAATCACTAGGGAAATGCAAATCTAAACTATGAAATCCTCATACCCATTAAGATNAGGTTACATAAATAACTACAGCAACAACAAAATCAAAAAAACAACCTGATTCAAAAGGACGAAAGGATTTAAATAGACCTTTCTCTAAAGATGATAATTAAACAGCTAATAAGCCCATGAAAAGATGCTCAGCATCATCAATCACTAGGGAAATGCAAATCTAAACTATGAAATCCTCATACCCATTAAGATGACTACTATTAAAAAGAAAAAAAAAAAAACGAAGCCCAGAAAGAAGTGTTGGTGAGGATGTAGAGGAACTGGAACCCCTGTACATGGATGGTAGGGTGGTAAAATGGTGCAATTGCTATGAAAATCAGTATGACAGTTTCTCAGAATATCAAAAGTAGGATTATTGCATGATCCAGCAATTCTACTTCAGGGTATATACCCGCAAAGACTGGAAAGCAGGGACTCAAACAGGTATTTGAAGCCAAGTGTCCACTGATGGAATGAATGGATCAGCAAAATGGGGTCCATCCATACAATGGAATTTCATTCAGACAAACCCTGAGGACATTATGCTTAGTGAAACAGGCCAGTCACAAAAAGGCAGATACTATAGAATCCCACTTACATGAGGTACCTGAAGTGAAGTGAAGTCGCTCAGTCGTGTCCGACTCTTTGCGACCCCATGGACTGTAGCCTACTAGGCTCTTCTGTCCATGGGATTTTCCAGGCAATAGCCCTGGAGTGGATTGCCATTTCCTTCTCCAGGGGATCTTCCCAACCCAGGGATCGAACCCGGGTCTCCTGCATTGTAGACAGATGCTTTACCATCTGAGCCACCTAGAGTCATGAAATTCAGAGACAGGAAACAGAATGGTGGTTGCCAGGGGCTGGGGGAGGGGAATGGAAAGATACTATTTAATGGGTCCAGAGTTTCAGTTCTACAAGATGAAAAAGACGGACCATGGTAACGGCCACACAACAACATGAATGAGCTTGATGCCGCTGAATTGTACACCTAAAAATGGTGGAAATGGTCTATTTCATGGTGTGTGTGTGTATGTGTTAGTCTCTCAGTTGTTTCTAACTCATTGTAACCCCATGGACTGCGGCCCGCCAGGCGCCTCTGTCCATGGAATTCTCCAGGCAAGAACATTGGAATGGGTTGCCATTTTCTTGTCCAGGGGATCTTCCTGACCCAGGAATCGAACCAGGGTCTCCTGCACTACAGACAGATTCTTTACCGTTTGAGCCACCAGGGAAGGCTTGATGTGATGTATATTTGACCACAATTAAACATTTAAAAAAAAAATTGAAAAAGAAACTCAGAAAAATAACATGTGCCTTGTAAGAGCAGGTTCAGAGGCTAGGCCTTCGAGTTACTCCTGATTTACCAAAAAAAAAGCGCACCTTCCAGGAAACCCTGTGAGTGAACCGTTTCCAAAATGCATTTTTACAGCTGGAAATCTGCATTTCCCAAGCCCCCTTGCAAACTGCCCCATGGCACACCAGCAAATGTTTAACTTCCTCAGGGACATGGGGGCCGGAGATGCCAAAAGGAAGATCTCTGGGCCTGAGTTTTAGCTCCTGTGTCCTTGTAACTGAGAACCTGCTGCCCGGTGCATGCTGAGTTCCAGGGACCGGCCCTGCAGGGGGTGGGACTCACCTCCAGGAAGTGATTGCTCAGGGCTGGGCCCGAGTCATTCTGGAAGGTGTGGAGGATGCGGAGGCGCCTCCTGTTGCGGCTGTCATCCCAGTGCCTCCCGTAGCTCGCCTCCAGCTCCCAGTGCAGGTGGCCCGAGCCCTCCTCGTGCCGCAGCTGGACCTGGGGACACACCCCCCCAGGGAGACCCCCGAGGAAGCCTTGTGTACCCAGTCCTGAGTCTCCTTGCTGCCACCCATCCCGAGATGCAAGGCTTGCTTATTTGGGGAGAGAATTCTGTAATAGGTATGGATTTTTGTGTGTTTTTTTGCACTGATTTTGATTTTATAAAATTTTGCATTCAAATATGATTTACTTTCATGACTATGTTTCTAGCACCCTCTATCCTGAGGTGAGTAACTAGAAGGCCCCAACCCAAGCCTTGTCCATGCCCTGATAAGGAGTAGAAAGAACCAGCCCACCATGGGAAGATGACTCCTGATCTTCACATAAGCCCAAGACCTCCGCCTGCTCCACTCTCCCACAGCAGCCTCTGGTTCCCTGGACTGAATCTACAAGGATCAGGGGTCCCCACCTGGGGGCTCCTGGCACCCTTCTGCTTCCTCCTGCCTCTGAACCACAGGTTGAGGCAACACAGGCTCATCCATTCATTCAATTGTTGGACACATTTCCCCCAGGTACCAGGTAAGCGCTTCACTGGGCACTAGATAGCCAGGAAGGAAGGAGCCAGAAGCCCCGCCTCGGTGGAAGCAGTAGGTTGGAGGAAGAGGCAAACTGGGAACAAAGTAAATCAGCCAAGAAGCAGCCACTTCCCCCTTTTGCTCCCCTCCTCACTCTGGTGAACTGCCCTCCATTCGCCCATCAGTCCCAACATCTTTGCACTTACTGTTCCCTCTGGCTATAGCACATTTCCATGGGAACAGAACTATCTCATTTTTTACTTTTCAGCTTAAAACACATTTCCACCAAAGAAGCCTTTCCTGAAGCCCCGTCCAAATGAGACTCCTCTGTGTTCGATCGGTCTGTGCACTGTTTATCATCCATGGCATTTATAATTCACTCGATTTGGTCCATGTCTCGCTCTCTAACCCCCACCCAGCAATGGGATGACAGAGACGGGGGGCTGCCCTGAGCACAGCTCTCCCCAAGGGTTGGGCATAGAGCAGGTGTTCAATAAACACCAGTTAAACAGAGGGGAGATGAGACCCAAGCTCCAATCTGTGATCCATCCCCATACACGACCTTGAGCAACTGACCTCTCTGAGAATGGCTTCTGGGTGCTTATCCACCACTTCCCTGACCCTGAGGGGGCTCTGCAGACCCCCTCAACTGCCTCAGGCACCCACCTTGTGACTGAAAGCTGGGATCTGCGTGCAGTGGAGTTTGTGGTTCAGCTCCAGCTTGTAGGAGGCCTCTGAGCCGCTCTCTGCCCATAGCTTCTGGCTGGTGCTGCACTCTTGAGCCAGCTGCTTGGCCTGACCTGTGCGGGGCAACCCAGAGACCCTTGCCCTTCCTCTGCCAGGCAGCCCTTCATCCTCATTCTGAGCAGAGGAGCATCTGGCACAGCCCCGCTTCAGCCAGCCCTCTGGAGCTGCCTCAACTAACGTCACTCATTGGAATCTGCCAACTGGGAGGTTTTAAGAGACTGATTTATGCCCAACCCCAACACACTCAGGGCTTCCCGGGTGGCTCAGACGGTAAGAATCCGCCTGCAATGCGGAGACCTGGGCTCAGTCCCTGGGTTGGGAAGATCCCCTGGAGAAGGGCATGGCAGCCCACTCCCATATCCTTGCCTAGAGATTCTCCATGGAAAGAGGAGCCTGGTGGGCTACACTTTATGGGGCCACAATGAGTCGGACACGAATGAGCAACTAAGCAGCGCACCAGCGCACACACTCGGACTTTTCCTGTTTTAACGGGCAGGGACTCGGCTCCATTCAAAGCTAACAGAATGACTCTTCAGCTAGGGAGCTGTGCGATAAGGCCAAAACACCCAAGGTGACATCGGCCCCTAAGCCCTCGGAGCCAGGAAAGGGCACAAGTCCAGCCACTGCCCAGCTCGCCCCCCCCGCACACAGGCATACCCCGGAGGCCGTACTTGATCCTCAGATAGCTGGTCCAGAGATGGCCCCGCCGCTGCAGCTGGCCCAGGGCACGCAGCCCCACGAGCCCTGGCACAAAGAGCTCACCACCCAGGGACACCACCTGCAGCCCGTCCTTCACCTTCTTCTCCAGCAGCGCTGTGGGGAGAGGGCAGGTACAGTGTGGTCATGGGCCGTGCCCCAGGGGCTGACCCCCCCACCCCAGGGTGCCGGGCGAGGAAAGGATCGGGGAGCAGCCCAGGGGTTCCCGGTAGAACCAATGCCTGAGTCTCTACCAAGGACCACTGACATCAGGGCCGCTGACAGCATTTTCACTGTCCAGCTGGCAACCCCAAAAGTCACTTTTGTGGGTCCAGACCGAAAGGTTTTAAATAAAGTAGAATAAGACAAAACGGGATCAGACGGAAAAGAAATGACAGACAGTGTGTCAAGGGTCATTAGGTAAACTTCACCTTCTGAAACTCGTTTCTGCTACACATTCAGCCTGATCACAGGGAATAGCCATGATGGTTAGGACTACCACAAATGCACAGGCCAGCTGCTCACCGGGGCCAGCCACTCACATCACTCCCTCGGAGTTTCCCAGAACACCCCACGAGGAGCACTGCTGGGAGGGCTCCATGGCCGGCACCTGCTCAGGTGCGTAGGTATCCGGGCCAGGTTGTGTATTCAAGATCCAAACAGCGCTCCATGCAGTTTGGGTCAAAAATGCAAAACATGTTTTTTACACATCCTGTAACATGTAATGTGGGTTGGAACCCAGACAATCCAAAAGGTGCTGGTTTATGGTTCATGGGGCCAGTTGAGAGCACTGGGGACTGAGGCAGAGGCTGTAAGCAGATATAAGGTCTGGGTTTTCCTTAAGTGGAATGTGAATATTGGGAGTTGGGGTGATGGGGACCATGAGTGGGGTACTCAGCCCTCCCCTCCTCGCCTGAAGCCTGGTCGCTAAGGAAAGGTGGCAGGAAGGGCCCTCACCCTCCTCCTACCTGACATGCGGGCCTCATCACCCAACAGGTTGCTCAGTGACACAGAGAAGGCCAACCGGCTGCCTGCCTGCCGGCTGAGGTTTCCAGCAAGGACCACAGGGCTGCCCGATGTCACCAGTCTCACCTCCAGCTGGGCCTCAAACCGCTGGGCCTCACCGCCCACTGCTGGCCACAGGTTGCTCCAGCCCTGGAAAGGTCCTAGATCACTTGGGGAGACAGGTTCCACTAACAGGCCCCACCCTGACCGCAAGTACCGGGACTGGAGAGAGGGCAGGAGATGGAGCCAGGTTAACATGCTTCTGGGCTGATCCTTCTCAAATTTCTTATAGAATTGCCCACAATAGGTAAGTGAAAATGAAAGTTTCAGCCACTCAGTTATGTCCAACTCTTTGCAACCCCATAAACTATAGCCCGCCAGGCTCCTCTGTCCCTGGGATTCTCCAGGCAAGAATACTGGAATGGGTTGCCATTTCTTCCCCCGGGGGATCTTCCTGACCCAGGGATCAAACCCAGGTCTCCGGCTTTACAGGCAGATTCTTTATCTTCTGAGCCACCAGGGAATGGGTAATCCCCATTCAAATTCAGACAAAGCATGAATGACTCTTCCTCCCTGCCCCCCTTTCAATCTGTCAGGGACTCTTGGCCAGCTCTCCCTGCAGAATATTCTGGAATCGAACCACTCTGGCCACCTCCACCTGTATTGCTGCGACAACCTTCTCCCCGCTCTCCTGGCTCCTGCCCTGCTGACCAGGGCGAGCACTTCCACGCATGGGAGATGATGGCATGCCTATGTTCCTCGGGGTAAAAGCCAAAGTCCTTGCAAAGGTCAACAAGGTCCAGTGGCCAAGAATCCATCTCCCAGTGCAGGGGACGCGGGCTCGATCCTGTTCGGGGAACTAAGACCCCACGTGTTGCAGGGCCACTAAGCACATGAGCCGCAACTCAAGAGCCCACACGCTGCAACCAAGACCCGATGCAGCTGAATAAACAAACACACAAATAAATATGTTAAAAATAGCAACAATAAGCCAGACTGTCTCTGGAAGTCAACCACGCAGCCCTGGCCAGACAAAAGCAAATGACACAAGGGAGGACCCCGGCAGGTAAGACACATAGATGACCCCAAACATACTCTATGTCTCCACAATTGAGGTTTGTCCAGAGAACGCAGAGCAGCTGCAGCTGTCGTCTTTGATGGCTGTGCTGACTGTGGACCCATCCTACAGACCTCTCTGCTGGCTGCCAGCTGATCTGATTATCCAAAAGATGAAACAATGGCCTCACTGTTCCCAGACTGGCCACTGCTTTATGCTGCTGTTCAGTTACTCAGTCATGTCCAACTCTTTGTGACCCCATGGACTGCAGCACGCCAGGCTTCCCCATGCTTAACTATCTCCTGGAGTTTGCTCAGACTCCTGTCCATTGAGTCGATGATGCCATCCAATCATCTCATCCTCTGTTGTCCCCCTCTCCTCCTGCCCTCAATCCTTCCCAGCATCTGGGTCTTTTCTCTCTTGTAAATCCTGTTTTTTGCCTTCGTTCCTTGACAACAGTCACAAATCAGTGTCTTCTGGTTACTCTTTGGCAAAGCCTTACATGATCTGTCCTCTCACTTTTCTGTCCCTTCTCCTATGCTGGTCCAAGCACACGGGGCCTCAGGCTGTGCTTCTGACATCCTGTGCACATTCCTGCCCCAGGACCTTTGTACATGCTGTGCCCTTTACCTGCAATACCCTTCCCCCAGTGACTCACATAGCTCTCTTCTGCACATTCTTTATGTCTTTGCCAAAGGTTATCTCCTCAGTCAGGCTTACCCTGTAAGCCTGTTTAAAACTGAAGGGGTTTTCCTGGCAGTCCAGTGGCTAAGACCCCGTGCTCCCAATTCTGGGGACCCAGGTTCAATCCCTGGTTAGGGAACAAGATCCTACATGCCACAGCTAAGAGGCAGTGCAGCCAAATGATTAAATAAAAAACTGAAGCCAACTTTCAGACCCTTTTTCTCACATAGTCCAGACCCCTGTATCTAGCTCATCAATTCCCTTTTCTTACAGCGCTTGCATTCACCTATCATCACAATTTGCTTATGTATTTTATGATCTCTCTCATTCTCTTCCAAAAGGAGAGAATTCTGTATGTGTATCTCTTCCACTGATCTGTCTTCCTGGCACATTGTAGGTACTTAATAAGCAGCTACTAAATAAATGAATAGACAATGAAAAATATATTTCATTCCCCTTCCTGGTCTCACAGTCTCCCTCAAAGGCAACCACCATGCCTACATCTGTGCATCTTCCAGGGACAGTGTGGGCCTACAGATATGAGTCTGTCTCTGTGTACGTGTATGTATATACATGTGTGCACACACATGTGTGTACATGTGTACTCAATCACACACACACACTCGCTGCCTCTTGCTCTGCGCAAAAATAGACACAGGCTCTCCACTCAGCTTCTCTCACTTCATGTTGGTCTTGCTAATGCTTCTCCCTGGTCTGTATCAGAAGCTGCTCAGCAGTTAGCTGTAGCTTTTGCAAAGTGCAGCCCGTGAATAGCATTGATTATAGAATTTCTCATCCAAACCAGGACACTTATCAGTTAAAGAGACCACTAATCAGGGACTTCCCTGCTGGTCCAGTGGCTAAGATTCCACGCTTCCAATGTAGGGGTTCCTGGGTCGGGAAACTGGGTTCCCATATGCTGCAACTAAAGATCCCACAAGCCACAGGAGAGATTGGAGATCCCGTGTGCACCAACGAAGACTCAGTGCAGCCAAATAAATAAATATAGTTTTTTAAAAAGAGAGAGAGAACCAGTAATCACAGCTGAGCTGGATCAATAGCAACCTGGGACTCAGGGATGCTATCATTGCATGCACAGGGGAGAGGGCACTGACATCTAACACTCTCCTCCACGCTGTCCTTAAAGCCCACAAACTCTCAGTCGACTTGAGCCTAGCCTTTCTGCTTTGTATTCCTGTGTTCATCTGCCTTAGCTTCCTCATTTCCTGTGGGCTTACCAAGAGGACTAAATGAGAGACCCAGGGTCAAAGCCATATGTGTCCCCTGCCCATCCTGGAAAAGGCTTTGGAAAGTTCTGAAGCTCCAGCTGTTACCAGGATCGTGATGAGTCTGAGGCAGCTAGAACTGGAGTTTCTCTAAAGGCCAGTGCTTCCAGGCTGCAGACAGCCCTCTGGAGAGCAGCAGGCAGGCCTGCAGGGAGGGGCAGGCAATTAGCACTAGTGTGCTTAGCAAAGCGGGATTGCTTCGAGGGCTCCGGGGAGCTCTGAAATGATGCGTAGTCTCAGCCAGCAGGCAGCTGGGGTTCTAAGAGGAAGAATTTCTCCCCTGACACTTGGTCTTCGCACCCGGACAGGAAGCAGATTTGGGAGCTGAGAGTGTGTTCATGCTGCAAAAATTCCAACCCTGGCTCCCATTTTCAACTCGGACCTCTCTGAGAATCCACTGGAGACAGATACAGAACAACCAGACTCATGGCCAGAGGGGCCCAGAGGTCCTGCTTGGCAGGAACAAGTCTCCAGCTGCTCTTTTTATCCTTCTTGGAGTCACAGACCTGCTTGAGCATTGGCTGGAAGGTCTAAACCCTCTCCCCAGAAGGACAGACACAAAACTTCTGCACAATTGCAGGGGCTCAGAGGATCCACTGAGTCCCATTTAGGTTGAAAACCTTAAAAAGTACCTATAGGGCTTCCTTGGCGGCTCAGTGGTAAAGAATCCACCTGCCAATGCAAGGGGCACAGGTTTGATTTCCAGTCTGGGAAGAACGCACATGTGGTGAAGCAACTCAGTAGCACACCACCGAGCCTGGGCCTGGGCGCCGCAACAAGAGAAGTCCCCGCACTGCAGATAGAGAGTAGTCCCTGCTCCCTGCAACTAGAGAAAAGATCCCACAGCTGCGAAGGGCCAGCACAGTCAAACATAAATAGATGTTTGTAAAAAACTGAAAGGTTTTTCAGTTCAGTTCAGTTCAGTCGCTCAGTCGTGTCTGACTCTTTGCGACCCCATGAATCGCCAGGTTTTTCAAATCTACAATATTATGAGCTGAACTGTGCTTCCCTCCAAGGCTAAGCCCTAGGACACATGAATGAGACCATATTTGTAAACAGGATGTTTGCAAACGAAGGCAGGATGAGGTCATTCGCATGGACCTTAATCCAGACTGACTGGGAAATTTACAAAAAGAGAGATTTGGGCATAGATACCTACAGAGGGCAGACAAGGAGGAGACAAGGCGGAAGACAGCCACTTAAAAGCCAAGGAATCCCCAAGGCTACTAGAAACCAGGAGAGAAGCACGGATTAGAGCCTTAGCAGGAACCAACTCTGCCAGCACATTGATTTTCAACTTCTAGCCTCCAAACTGTGAGAGAATTTCCATTGTTTAAGCCCCCTAAAATTCAGGGTACTTTGATAGAGCAGCCCTGGAAGCCTCACACAGATTTCTCGGTGTGTGCCTCGACATTTCTTCTGGAAATCTGGGGAGCAGCACTCTTTGACTTACTATTTTATACCTTTGTCTACTCTGAACTTTTTAAAGCATGCTCCTGTGTTACTATTATTATCAATTTTTGACATCGATGGTGGTAAGATCTGAACCCATTTTTTCATTTTCATACTAGATGGTACTCGTAGATGGATAGAGAAGAACAGCTAAAGCACCAAAGAAGGGATGTCCCTGGTGATCCAGTGGTTAAGAATCTGCCTACCAGTGCAGGGGATTTGGGTTCAACCCCTGGTCAGGAAACTAGATTCCACATGCCTCAGGGCAACTGAACCAACACCACTGCAACTGAAAGGTCCTGCAAGCCACAGTGAAGATCCCATGTGATGCAACTAAGCCCCAGTAAATCAATAAATATTTTCTAAAAATCCACCTTCCAATGCAGGGGACATGGGTGTGATCCCTGGTGAGGGAACTAAGATCTCACATGCCACGGGGCAACGAAGCCCATGCCCCACAACTACTGAGGCCACGCATCGCAGCAAAAGATTCCGTATGCTGCAGCAAAGATCTCTCATGCCACAACTAAGACTGGATGCAATCAAACAAATTAATTAGTAAATTTAAAAAGAAATGAAAAACACCAAAGGAGGTGGTGATGAGTAAGCAGGGACTGGGGCCGGAAGTGTCCTGGGAGGTGGCAGGTGTCAACACCAGGGGTTTGAGGACAGGGGGCAAACCTTGATGTAGTAGACGTCCCTTTCATCCAGGATCAGCTCCAGGTGACCCACGCGGGCCCTCTGGATAGTCTCGATCTTTCCTGGAAGACAAAATGAGAGTTTAGAGACCAGGGCTCCACATCCTGGATCCACCCCTGCCTTCGCTGGGGGATGTCCTCCTGGCTTCCTAGTCTCTGAGCCCCGGGGTCCTCGTGCATTAAATGGGGCTCTATGTGGTGCCAACCTCAGACGGTGGCTGAGGAGTCCACAGTGAGCGGGCTGTATCTGGCCCATGGATCCGGCCTGTGGCTGGGGGCAGAGTGACAGGGGGACCACTGTCTTTACCATCAAGCTCAATTCTCTTCTTGGGATGGAGAAGCTTGAGACGGAACTTCCCCTGAGGCCAGCTGTAGCTGATGTCCACCCCGACGTCCCTGGGCACTTCCGAGTCGGGCGTACCCATGAAGACGTGAGCTGAGGCTTCTGGAGGGAGCCAGCACTCCTTCTGGAAACACGGCAGAGTCCTCAAGACTGAGAGCACATCCAGGTCCCCCCACCTGAAAAACCCTGAGTTCCAGGCTTCCCCCCGTTGCTCAGTGGTAAAGAATCCGCCTGCCAACACAGAAGACGCAGGCTCCATCCCTGGTCAGGAAGATCCCACAATCTGTGGAGCAACTAAGCCCATGCGCCACAGTTACTGAGCCTGTGCTCTGGGGCTCGGGAACTGCAGCTCCTGAGGCTACCTGCGGAAACTACTGAAGCCCAACCCTCCAGAGCCCGTGACCGGAAACAGGAGAAGCCACTGCAGTGGGAAGCCCAGGCTCTGCGACTGGAGAAGAGCTCCCCCTCGCCGCAACTAGAGAAAGGCAACGAAGACCCCCAAGTAAATGAACGTGCGTTCCAAAGAAAACCCAAAGACCTGAGTTCTTATGGTCATTTTTGTCCTCCGAAGACAAGAACCCTAAAACCGGGAGTCTGGGGCTGTACATCCTGGAGGAGAGTCCTACAGGACAACTCAGGACCACAGGAACAGGCTCTCCGCTTGTTTGGCCAATAACCAGGGGAGCAGCTGCAACACACACCTGCCTGGACCTCCCCGGGCCCCGTTACCAGTTCAGCATGCTCATCTCCCAGCTTTTGTGTGCTTTGCTTTTTACTGGAAACACGGCAGAGTCCTCAAGACTGAGAGCACATCCAGGTCCCCCCACCTGAAAAACCCTGAGTTCCAGGCTTCCCCCCGTTGCTCAGTGGTAAAGAATCCGCCTGCCAACACAGAAGACGCAGGCTCCATCCCTGGTCAGGAAGATCCCACAATCTGTGGAGCAACTAAGCCCGTGCGCCACAGTTACTGAGCCTGTGCTCTGGGGCTCGGGAACTGCAGCTCCTGAGGCTACCTGCGGAAACTACTGAAGCCCAACCCTCCAGAGCCCGTGACCGGAAACAGGAGAAGCCACTGCAGTGGGAAGCCCAGGCTCTGCGACTGGAGAAGAGCTCCCCCTTGCCGCAACTAGAGAAAGGCAACGAAGACCCCCAAGTAAATGAACGTGCGTTCCAAAGAAAACCCAAAGACCTGAGTTCTTATGGTCATTTTTGTCCTCCGAAGACAAGAACCCTAAAACCGGGAGTCTGGGGCTGTACATCCTGGAGGAGAGTCCTACAGGACAACTCGGGACCACAGGAACAGGCTCTCCGCTTGTTTGGCCAATAACCAGGGGAGCAGCTGCAACACACACCTGCCTGGACCTCCCCGGGCCCCGTTACCAGTTCAGCATGCTCATCTCCCAGCTTTTGTGTGCTTTGCTTTTTAAAAAAAAAAAAAAAATTTATTTTGTATTGGGGTGTAACTGATTAACAATGTTGTGCCAGTATCAGGTGGAGAATGAAGGGACTCAGCCACGCATATACATGTATCCATTCTCCCCCAAACTCCCCTCCCATCGAGGCTGCCACATAACACTGAGCAGAATCCCCTGTGCTATACGCAGATCCCTGCTGGGTGTCCACTTGAAATACAGCTGTTTGTACATGTCCATCGCTAACTCCCTAGCTATCCCTTGCCCCTATCCTTCCCGCTGCCAACCATAAGCTTGTTCTCGGTCTGTGAGTCTGTTTATATTTTGAAAGTAAGTTCGTTTGTATAACATCTTTCTGGAGTCCATATATAAGGGATATCACCTGATATTTCTCCTGCTTTGACTCGCTTCACTCAGCGTGACACTCTCTAGGTCCCCCTACGTTGCTGCAAATGACATTACTTCATTCTTTTTAAATGGCTGAGTAATAGTCCATTATATATATATGTACCACATCCTTATCCACTCCTCTGCTGATGGACATTTAGGTTGCTTCCGTGTCTTGGCTATCGTAAACAGTGATGCAATGAACACTGGGGTCTGTGTACTTTGCTCCTAATGCCAGGAACCTGTGACCTCCAGAACATTCCCTCCAGCAAAGGAGGGAAAAACATTTAGCTTCTTAGCCTCCAGGGGACCAAACTCTGCAACGTAAGTCCTGCTCCAGGACTGACCAGGGGTCAGGCTGACGCTGCCACATCATCTGCCATCACCCCTGCTCAGCTTCTTTCCTTTCCCCACCTTCTTTTCTCCACCCTCTTACTGGGTCCTCCTGGAGTCTTTTCTTCATCCATCACTTTTACCCAAATCCTTGGTTCTGGCGTGCTTCTGTGAAAATGCAGCTTAATGCATGAGCCCTCTTTAATATTCTGCACCATCGTACATTCACTCAGGACCAATTAACCTCCACTGCTGTGTGAGAGGCACCGTTGCAAGCACGGGGGTGCGGCTGAGTGTTATACACAAAGTCCTGCCCTCCTGGCAGCCACACTCACAGAACCTCCAGACACAGAAGGAAGTCAGACGGCAGCTGGTGGCCGTGAGTGCTCTGCTGACAAACTCGGAGTCAGGGGTCTTTGTTCTGGACCGGGTGGTCAGGGAAGGAAGTTGTTTCTGAGGAAGGGGCATTTGATGAGACCAGAAGGCAGCAAGGCACAGACATCAAGTGGATGACTAGGAAAGAGTGTTCCAGGCAGAGGAAATCGCCAGTGCAAAGGCCCTGGGGCAGCAATGTGCTTGGCATTTAATTAAAAGGAGGTCAGTGTGTCTGGAGAGCGGTGAACCTGGTCAAAAAGTGGGGAGACGGGGAGGAGAGGCCAGCACGGCTGGATCATTGAAAGCCTGTCGGTCAGGGCGCTCGGCTCTGACTCAGAGACAAAGAAGCCACTGCAGAGTCCTGAGAAGAGGACAGACACAATCCTTTAGGGATTTTGGAAGGTCTGTCTGGCTGCTGGTGGAAAACACATGGGAAGGAGACAGTGGGAACTGGGAGGTCAGATGGGAGGCTGTTGAGTGTCTGTTCTGTGCCAGGTGCTGGGGACCCAGGAGTGAGAAAGGCGCTGGATCTGTTCCCAGGAACTGAGTGACTAGTGGGGAAGACAGATCTTAATTAACCAGCTTCAGTAACGAACACAAATGTGACTGAAAGGGAAGGAACACAGTCCCCTTAGAGTACATAACAAATGAATATGGCCCCTTCAGGGTAATCAGGGCAGGCTTCCCCGAGGAGGTGACCTCTTGAATGGCACTATGAAGGTTGATTCAGAGTTAACAAGCCAACAAGCCAGAGACAGTATGTGCAAGGGTTCTCAGGCAAGAGGGGAACTACAGGCCCAGCCCAACAGCTCCCAGGAGGAGGCCCCAATCTTTATTAGTGATGCTCAAGGCTGACCCCTGAGAAGAAGACCTAGGGAGCCCTTGAATCCAGTTGAGAAAGAAGAAGCTTCCCTAGGGCCTACCTGGGGGTGGAGGGTGTAGGCAGCTTCCAGCAGATACTGTTGGAGCCCCCGGTCCTGCTTCTCCAGCGTCACGGCTGCAGATACAGGCACTGAGAGCAGGAAGGGCTGGTCGGGGGCCGGCCAGTGCACCTCAGTGCAGAGCTGCCAGCCCCAGCTGTGGGATGCTGTGGGAAAGGGAGCAGGCACTGCCAGTCAGGAGAGGGCTGAGGGCTCCGGGCGGGGCCACGGACGCTCCCATCAGCAAAGAAAGAGCATCTCCACATTCTTTGGAGAAACAGTATCATTTAGTCATTAATCACAGCAGGTGGTGCTGTGTAGACCAGTGTTTCTCAGCTTTGGCACTCTCAACCAGCGGCCTGGATAATTCCTTGTTGTGGGGGACCGCCCTGTGCTCGACGCACTAGATGCCTTTAGCACCTCCCATACCAGTATGACAACCAGCGATGTCAACAGACATTGCCAACTGTCTCCCGACAAGGATAGGATCAAAATCACCCCAGTTCAGGACCCCTTGTGTAGACTATCAGAATATCTGGCAGTACGATGTAGGACACAGGCTCTGGAGCAAGAAAGCTTGGATCCCCATTCCCGTTCTGCCATTGCCCAGCTGTGTGACTTTGGGCAAGTTACCTAACATCTCTGTGCTTTGGTGTTTCTCCTCTGTCCTTGGGGACTGATAATAGATCCAGCCCCATACTGTAGCTGGGAGGATTTACAGCTCAGTGAGTGTTCCGGACACTGTTTAGCCTAAAGAAGTAACTTAAGTAACTTAAGCCCCTCCCCCACTTTACCCCCTAAATGATCGCAAGACCTGCAACTGATCTACCTGCTTCTCTTCCTTCTCAATTTTGTTGCCTTTAACCTGATGTTATCATTAAAGAGTTTTCTTGTGCTATTAAAATATGAAGTTCAGGACTTCCCTGGTAGTCCTGTCAAGACTCCACCTGCCAGTGCAGTGGATACATGTTTGATCTCTGGCTTGGGAAGATCCCACATGCCATGGGGCAACTAAGCCCGAATGCCACAACTACTGACCCCATGCGCTGCAACTACCGAGCCTCTGCTCCGGGGCCCTCACCCTGCAACAAGAGAAGCCACGGTGAGAAGCCCATGCACCACAAGAAACAGCAGTCTCCACTTACCGCAACTGACAAAAGCCTGCGCTCAGCAGTGAAGACCCAGCGCAGCCAAAAATACATACATATATACACGTGAAAAAGGAAATGCAAAAAAACTACTAAAAAAATGCCCTTCTTTACAGACTTCAAAAGTTACAGGATATCTCAGTATTTTACGAAACCAGGAGTTGGCAAACATTTTCAGTAAATGGCCAGATGGTAAATACTTGAGGTTTTGCTGGTCATACAACCGTGACCACAGTTTGCTGTTACTCAGCTCTGCTGTTGTTGAAAGAAACGGGAGTGGCTCTGCATCAATAAAACTTCATTTCTGGGCACTGAAATATGAATTTCACTAATTTCTCACATGTTCTGAAATAGTCTTCTTTTGATTATTTTTTCAGTGTTTGGAAATGTAAAAGTCTATTCTTAGCTCAAAGGCTGTCATAATAAGCTATTCTCCTACTGTTGGATATTTGAGTTGCCATCTTTTTTTTTTTTTTGCTCTGTAAATAATGATGCAACAAACATCTCTGTGCATTCGGCACTTTTAAAGCTATTTTGGCTTATTTTCATAAGATATAGGGAGGGCTTCCCACGTGGTGCTAGTGGTAAGGAACCCACCTGCCAATGCAGGAGATACAAAAGACGTGGGTTCGATCTCTCAGTCGGGAAGATCCCCTGGAGAAGGAAATGGCAACCCACTCCAGTATTCTTGCTTGGAAAATTCCATGGACACAGGAGCCTTGCAGGCTACAGTCCGTGGGGCCACAAAGAGTTGGACGTGACTGAGTAACTGAACATACAGAGTCTAGACACAGCATCACTGAGTTAAGGGGTATAAGTACTTTCAGGGCAGAAGATAACTCTGGAATTTGGAGCTGTTATCTTACCCCTCAGCCCCCAAGACGCCTATCCTGGGACAATGACACGGAGGGCCTGCTGGCACCCACCTTCCTTGCTGGTACAGGACTGGGCCTTGGAAGGGCTGGTAACGTGATTGAGGCTCCTCACACCATCCCCAGTGACAAGATACAGCTGAGAGCTGGGTGGGAAGGGAGGGAAGTGCCAGGTGAGTCATTGCATTCATCCATAAAACCACCAGGGTGAGGCGTTGGGGCAGGTCCCACCAGGAACCGGACAGGCCCTTGGGGCACCTGCACGCTGGTGGGGGAGTCAGTCTATGAACACAGAGGGTGACATGCGCTATGAAAATCCTAAAATATGGATGGCGTGGGCATAGCATCCGTCTTGGGGATACAGCAAGGCATTGGTTAGTTGGGGGGATTGGAGGGGACACTGCAGAGGTAATATATGGTCAGAGAATCAAAGGATGAGAAGGAGCTGGCAGCCCAGAGGGAACGACAGGTGCAAAGGCCCTAGGGTGAGAATAAAGGGCGCTCTTTAGGACCACCGACAAAAGGGTGGTGAGGGGGTCAGAATGGCGGGGAGGGAGTTGGGGGAAGTAGTGGCAGGAGATGGGTGAGGGAGTGGGCAGCGCCTCCATCAGGCAGGGCAAGCATGCTGGCTGGGTTATCCTGGATGCAAGCAAGGGATTTTAAATAGGGGGAGGGGGAGCGTGATAGGATTTAATTGACAAGTAAAAGGAGACCCCACTGGCTGCTGCCCGGAGAGGGTCAGGTGGGCAACGGTGCCTCCAGCAAGGGAAGGGAGGAGGTGGAGGTGGGGGCAGTTTGGCTTCTCCTGTTTCCTCTGAACTCTCTGCTCTCTAAGTATCACCTCTCCAGGAGGCTGGGGCAGAGCAGACCCCAGGAGGGACCCCCGGAAAGATCTGAGCACTGTGGGAGTCCCCACCTCCCGGCCTCCCTCAGCCCCTGTCACAGACACACCCACCCTACCTGACATACACACACACCCCACTCACTGACATGGGCAAACTGTCTCACAAACACGCCCACAGACATGCAATCACATACACAGACTCACAGGCACACCCGCAGGCACACACTCTCAGACACGGGCATGTACACTCTCACAGACACCCACACCCACACCAGTGCTCACACACAGACATACTCACAGGCTCCCTCCCTGGGTTAGGGAACCCACCTGAAGCGGAACAGCTCCACGACCTCCTCCGGTGTGTTCAGATGCACCCTGAGGTCTTGGCCCTTCCTCGCCTGGATCCCACCATCTAGGCTGGCGGTGCCATGGACACCAGTCACCCACTTCAGCCCGGCCTGCCCCAGGGCACCCACTGTGCCCATCTGCGCCGAGATCTGGAGCAGCGCGCTAAGGAAGAAGCACACGGCTGCAGCCTATGGCCCCAGGCAACGGGCAAACCAGTGCCAACCCACGCACCACCCACGAACCCCCTGCCAGCTCCACACCATGGTCCTGAGTCAGAGCGGCCCCTCCGCTGCGGCCATCACTGACCACATACTCCATGTGGGCCAAGAACTCTATACCTTGCCATCAAACCCTCACCATCATTAGCCCCATTTAACAGACAGACAAACCGAGGCTCACAGAGGTGACACCACCTGCATGGGTTCCACAGTTGGGACGTGGAACAGCCAGTCTGGAGTCCCGGTTGTCAGAGCCCAAGCCCCAGGTCTCCATGCCCAACAAAAGGCAGCGCAGGACACCCACATTCCCCACATCGGACCCAGAAACGAAAGGCAGGTCAGCTTAGTGACTGGGAAAGTTGTCCAGCTGGCCTGGGACAGGTGAGCATTGCTCTGCTCAAAATCCTTGATGCTGTGTGGCCCTGGGTCAGCTGTGCACTCATTGTGAATCTCAATTTCCTTAACCCTTAGTGTCCGCCTTGTGTGTGGCCATGTGGGTTCCTGTACCTTAAATGCTCCTCCCTCTCCCTTTCTTCCCACCCTCTCCCCCAAGAGGCAGAGGGGGCAGAGGGAAGAGCGGGGCTGAGACACAAGCTGTGAATCCCAGCTGCTGTGCTACCTTGGGCATGGGAGCTGTATCTTGCTGAGCCTTAGTCTCCTCATCTGTAAAGTGGGCACAACTTCCCAAGATCTCCTTAGTCTCTTGACACAAAAAACACTCCATCTACAGTAGCTGGTATAAAGGTAGTCAGCAGAGCAAGGCTCCCCCCACGGCCCATGCTGACGCCCCAGCTCTCTGCAGGAGGAGGCCCTGATCCACCTATCTCCCCCAGATCTGAGGAGCCAGTTACCTGGGCTTGACGTAACCATTCACAGAGAAATCTGAGTGCTGCTGGAAGTTGGCTGTCCCTCGGACCCGGATGTTGATGGCAGCTGAGACGTTGAGGGTCAACCGGGCTGGGAGGCCAGACATGGTGGGAAAGGTGAGCTCCTGCATCGCTAGGTTCAGCCTCCGGTTCATCTGCACCTCCTGGCCCTGCACTCAGAGAATCGTACAGTGCACGTGACCCCCTTACTCACCCCTCACAACCCTCAGACAGAACCTTATCATTGTCCCCAGTTTCCAGATGAGAAAACAGAGCCCCCAAACAGATAAAAATAACCCAGCCGAGCCCATGTAGCTAGAAACCGGCAGAACTGGGGTTTGAACCAAGATGGGTTACTGTAGGTCATTTTCAGAGGTCAGGCATCCAGGCCCATCCAGGGTGTGGGCCCTCCTTGCACACCTGGTACAGGGCACTATTCTATCATGCCCATTCACAGATCCAGGAACTGAGGCCACGGTAAATTCAACAATACGCCCAAGGCGGTAAGCGGTGCAGCCAATTTTTGACCTTGGGCCCAAGGTCAAAAATTGGCTGCACCGCTTACCGCCTTGGGCAGTCTGGTTCCAAATTTCATGCTCTTGAGTTTGAAAGTACTTTAGTATTCCACCAAAGCATCAAAGGAAACATCATCAGGTCAGATGGCAGGGATGGGCCAAGCCCAGCCTGAGGTACCTTCAGGAGTTTGATGGCAAGCTCAGCCAGGTTCAGGGACTGGCGTGTCACGTGGCTCCCCATCGCTCCACAGTTTACAAAGCTCAACTCATGCCCAAACACCTTCACGCTCAGCTGACACTTCAGCGCCTGCCGCTCCCCTCGCCTCCGGGCCACCTGTGACCAGGAACAGGTCTGGCTTAGCCGGGCACGGCACCCAGACCTTGGGAGGGGGAAGGGGCAGCTGGAGAGAAAGGTCAAGGGCTTGTGGGGTTCAGAACAGGACCTGCAAAACTCATGGTCCACAGGCAGAACCTATAGACATATTTTCTTACACCTGCACGATCTACCCAACACCCAGTGCAATGTGTGTGTATAAATAATAGAGGCTTTTACAAATCCAGGCTGAATATGATCCAGCAATATAGCCAGACAAAACTGCAATTCAAAAACATAGATGCACCCCAGTGTCCATCAGCAGAGTAATGGATAAAGATGTGGTACAACGGAACACTACTCAGCCATTAAGAAGAATGAAATAACGCCGTCTGCAGTTCTTGCCCTTTGGAGGCACCTAGAGATTGTTGTACTGAGTAAAGTAGGTCAGACAGAGAAAGACAAATATCACATGATATCACTGACACGTGGAATCCAGAAAAACGATACTAAAGTGAACTTATTTACAACGCAGAAATAGAGTCACAGATCTAGAAAACAGACTTATGGCTACCAGAGGGGAAAGGGGGGGTGGATAAACTGGGAGACTGAGACTGACACATGCGTGCTGCTGCATATAAAACAGACAATTAATAAGCAACTACTCTATATGCCGGAGAGGGCAACGGCAGCCCACTCCAGTCCTCTTGCCTGGAGAATCCCATGGACGGAGGAGCCTGGTGGGCTGCAGTCCATGGGGTCGCGAAGAGTCGGACACGACTGAGCGACTTCACTTTCACTTTTCATTTTCACGCATTGGAGAAGGAAATGGCAACCCACTCCAGTGTTCTAGCCTGGAGAATCCCATGGGTGGGGGAGCCTGATGGGCTGCCGTCTCTGGGGTCGCACAGAGTCGGACATGACTGAAGCGACTTAGCAGCAGCAGCAACTCTATATAGCACAGGAAACTCTACTCAATACTCTGTTAATAACCTATATGTGAAAAGAATCTAAAAAAGAGTAGATATACATATATGGGGGTTTCCCTATATGTATGGGAAACCATCCACATATGGTGGCTCAGCTGGTAAAGAATCCGCCTGCAGTGCGGGAGACCTGGGTTCAATCCTTGGGTTGGGAAGATCCCCTGGAGGAGGGCATGGCAGCCCACTCCAGTATTCTTGCCTGGAGAATCCCCATGGACAGAGAAGCCTGGAAGATTACAGTCCATGGGGTCGCACAGAGAGTCAGGCATGACTGAGCAACTAAGCACAGCACATTCATATATGGAAAACTGAGTCACTTTGCTATAAACCTGAAACTAACACTATATTGTAAATCAACTATGAAAGTGAAAGTCGCTCAGTCATGTCTGACTCTTTGCGACCCCATGAACTATATATAGTCCATGGAATTCTCCAGGCCATAATATTGGAGTGGGTAGCCTTTCCCTTCTCCAGGGGATCTTTCCAACCCAGGGATCCAACCCAGGTCTCCCACATGGCAGGCAGATTTTTTACCAGCTGAGCCACAACAATAAAAATTTTTGGAAAGAGTTGCAGAGCTACAGAGAGCTCCCCTGCACCTCAGCCTGTTTCCTCCACTGTTAGCACCTTACACGACCAAACGCCCAGTGAAAACAAGGCAGCCAACAGCAGCATGTTACTAACGAAACTCCAGCCTTTATTCGGGTTTCACTGGTTTTTCCGTTCCATCCTCTTTCTGCTCCAGGATTCAATCCAGTACCACGTGGTGTTTAGTATCCTGTCTCTTCAGTTTCCTCTGGTCTGTGACAGTTTCTTGGTCTTTCTATTTCAGGCAGGATGTATTTTTTTTAAATTTATCTTTACTATTTAAAACCTGGGAGATTTTAGACAAAATCCAGATACCGAGCTTCTCAAAAGAAGAGAAATACTGGCCTGTCTCCCACTGCCTCCCAGTCTCCCCCTCCCCAAAAGGGCAACAGGCGTTCAGAACTGAGCGGCGGCTGCCAGTGAGCCGAGGCCTGAGCTGCAAGCCTGTCTACCACAGTCCCCACCATGCCCTGCCGTCTCTCCAGCACTCAGGCCAAGGACTACTGTCACTCATCACTGAAGAAGTGAAGTCTCTCGGTCGTGCCCGTCTCTTTGTGACCCCATGGACAGTAGCCTGCACCAAGCTCCTCCATCCATGGGATTTTCCAGGCAAGAGTACTGGAGTGGGTTGCCGTTTCCTTCTCCGGGGAATCTTCCCAACCCAGGGATCGAACCCAGGTCTCCCGCATTGCAGACAGACGCTTTACCGTCTGAGCCACCAGGGAAGTCCCACTCATCACTGTACTTGTGCAAAATAGGTCTTGCAAAGTGAACATATATCAAAAGCGAGAAGACAGGACTTCCCTGGTGGCACAGTGGTTAGGAATCCGCCTGCCAAGGCAGGGAATACAAGTTCAGTCACTGGTCCAGGAACATTTCATATGTCACGGAGCAACTAAGCTGATGCGCCACAACTGCAGAGCCCATACGCTGAAGCTACTGAAGCTCACGCACCCAGAACCTGCGCTCCGCAGAGAGAAAAGCCACTGCCGCGAGAAGCGAACACCGCAGTGAAGAGCAGCCCCCACTCGCCGCAGCTAGAGAAAGACCGCGCATAGTAAAGACCCAGAGCAGCCAAAAGTTAATTAACTGATTAAAAAAAAAGAAACCTAAACCAAAAAAAGCCTTAAAAAAAGTGAGAAAGTAACAGACCAACCGTGTTATTCTGAGAAATTGTGGGATTGTGATTCTAAGAAAAAACATTTATATCCAACCCACAGCCCTCACTCAAGTTACTTACTGGCTTCAGATTTAGTCCAAGAGGCTTCTGATGACAGGGACCACGCCCTGATCATCTTTGTGCTCCTGGGCTGTGTGGGGGTCATAGCTGATGGTTAATGAGTGAACACGCGAGGAAATTCCTCAGCTACCACCTTGATCACCCCCAGATGTACATGGAAATGACATTTATAAGACCAAAAGGGGACTAATAACCTCAGTATCCATTGGTGGGGAAAAGATTATGTAAAGTAAGGTCCCCGCGCACAGAATGGGTATTAAAATGTTTGCATACAGTAAGTTTTCAGGAAGAAAAATACTCAAGTCCTAGTATCAAGTGGGGGACCAGAGGAAGCACACATGCACACACCCCTTGCCCAGCAAGTCCATGACTTGCACACACGGAACAAGTGTATCCACAGACATTCACCAAAGGGACACGCGCAAGAACACACTGTCTGTAACAAGCCAGAAACTGGCTTTAAAACTGGGTAAAGACATTGTCAACAGTAAATGGATAGCTGGATAAAGAAACTGTGGTGTGTTCACACCATAGAATGCTATACAGCGAGGAAAATGAACAAGCTGTGAGTACTCACAGCAACACAGATTGATCTCACAAACATACTTTAAGCAAAAGAAGTCAGACACACAAAGGAGGATGTGGACAGCATGATTCACAATCGTCATAAGATGAGAACAGCCCGAAAGTCCATCAGTGGGTAAAGGGACATGCAAAATGTGGTTCATCCATACAATGAATATTATCTAGCCTTAAGAAGCAATGAAGCCCAAAATCAGACACAAAGATCAATGAACAGGCTAGAGAGCCCAGAAATAAACTCACACACCTAAGATCAATTAATCTATGATAAAGGACACAAGAATCTACACTGGAGAAAAGACAATCTCTTTAGCAAGTGGTGCTGGGAAAGCTGTACAGCCGCTTGTAAATCAATGAAGTTAGAACACATTCTCACATCATACACAAGACTAAACTCAAAATGGCTTAAAGACTTAAAGCATAAGACATGACACCATAAAACTCCTAGAATATAGGCAAAACATTCTCTGACATAAATCGTAGCAATGTTTTCTTAGGTCAGTCTCCCAAGGCAAAAGAAATAAAAGGGAAAATAAACAGGATCTAACCAAACTTAGAAGCTTTTGCACAGCAAAAGAAACCATAAAGAGAAAAAAGCGAGCCTATGGACTGAGAGAAAATATTTGCAGATGATACACTCGACAAAAGATTAATTTCCAAAATACATAAATAGTTCACACAGCTCAGTATCAGAACAACCTAGTCATAAAACGGGCAGAAGACCTAAAAAGACATTTCTCCAAAGAGGACATACAGATGGCCGACAGGCGCGTGAAAAGATGCTCAATATCACTAATTATTCAGTCAGTTCAGTTCAGTCGCTCAGTCGTGTCCAACTCTTTGCGATCCCATGAATCGCAGCACGCCAGGCCTCCCTGTCCATCACCAACTCCCGGAGTTCACTCAGACTCATGTCCATCGAGTCCGTGATCCAGCCATCTCATCCTCGGTCGTCCCCTTCTCCTCCTGCCCCCAATCCCTCCCAGCATCAGAGTCTTTTCCAATGAGTCAACTCTTCACATGAGCTGGCCAAAGTACTGGAGTTTCAGCTTTAGCATCATTCCTTCCAAAGGACAACCAGAGCTGATCTCCTTCAGAATGGACTGGTTGGCTCTCCTTGCAGTCTAAGGGACTCTCAGGAGTCTTCTCCAACACCACAGTTCACCTGCATCAATTCTTCGGCACTCAGCCTTCTTCACAGCCCAACTCTCATATCCATACATGACCACAGGAAAAACCATAGCCTTGGCTAGACAGACCTTTGTTGGCAAAGTAATGTCTCTGCTTTTCAATATGCTATCTAGGTTGGTCATAACTTTTCTTCCAAGGAATAAGCGTCTTTTAATTGTTTTTTTAGAGACATGCAAATCAAAACCGCTTCACACCATACACCTTAATGTTTAGAGCAGCAACAGCCAAGATGTGGAAGCGATCTAAGTGTCTACTGAGAGATAAATGGATAAAGAAGATGTGAGATACACACACACCACGCAATACGACTCGGCCATAAACAAGAAAGTTTTTTTAGAGAAATGCAAATCAAAACCGCTTCACACCATACACCTTAATGTTTAGAGCAGCAACAGCCAAGATGTGGAAGCGATCTAAGTGTCTACTGAGAGATAAATGGATAAAGAAGATGTGAGATACACACACACCACGCAATACGACTCGGCCATAAACAAGAATGAACTAACGTCATCTGCGGCATTGTGAATGGACCTAGAGGTTATCATTCTAAGGAAAGTCAAAGACAAACATCGTATGATATTCCTTATATGAGAATCTAAAAAATGATATAAATGAACTTATTTACAAAACAGAAAGAGACCCACAGACCTAGAGAACAAACTTATGGTTACCAAAGGGCAAAGGGGGTAGGGAGGGATAAATTAGGAGTTTGGGATTAACATATACAAAGTACTATATATAAAATAGATAGACAAGAGGACTTACTGTACGAAAGTGAAAGTGAAGCCACTCAGTCGTGTCCGACTCTTTGTGACCCCCTGGACTATAGCCCACTAGGCTCTGCTGTCCATGGAATTCTCCAGGCAAGAATACTGGAGTGGGCTGCCATTTCCTTCTCCAGGGGATCTTCCTGAAACAGGGATCGAACCCAGGTCTCCTGCACTGCTAGCAGATTCTTTACCAGCTGAGCCACGAGGGAAGCTCCTAAATTTTGTATTTTTTGGTTGCACCATGAAGCATGTGGAATCTTAGTTTCCTAACCAGGGATTGAACCCTCATCCCCTGCGGTGGAAACACGGAGTCTTAACCACTGTACCACGGCAGGGAAGTTCATGAAGTTCATTCAGGGAAGTTGCTGTATAGCACAGAGAAATATACTCAATATCTTGTCATAATCTATAACGGAAAAGAATCTGAAAAAGTGCATATGTAATACACACACACACATATATATAACTGAATCACTTCTCTGTACACCAGAAACTATCACATAACAAATCAACTATACTTCAATTAAGAAAGGAATTATTTGTGCAATAGAAAAAAGGAATGAAGTACTGATCCATGCTATGACACAAATAAACCTCAAAAACATGCTCGGTGAGAGAAGCCAGACGCAAAAAGCCACATACTGTGTGAGTCTGTTTATAAGAAATGTCCAGAGTAGATAAATCCATCGAGACAGAAAGCACAAGCATGGTTGGCAGGGCTGGGAAAGGAGGGTATGGCGCGTGACCACTAACAGAGGTGGGGTCTCCTTGGGGTGACGAAAATGTTTTGGAACTAGACAGATGTGGTCGTTGCACAATGCTGTAAATGTATTACGTGTCACTGAATTGTATATTTTTAAACGGCTAACTTTATGTTACGTGAACGTCACCTCATTTTTTTTCTGAAAGAGTACATGTAAATGATTCCATTTACATAAAGTTCACAAAAGGAACTAGATGTGACTTCTACTATCAACCCGACTGAAGTAACAGGGACTGAATTTACCTCCCCGTGTGGAGCAACTTGAAACTCAGATGAAACAGATTAAACAAAAGTTCCCAAGACATTAGACACCATCAGCTAATGCGAGATGATGAACCCAAGAGAAAGCAAATAGCAAGGTGAGCCTCAGCTCCCGGCCTGGAGGGAGTTTGGGCTGCGGGGCTGGGAGGGGAACAGAGTGCAGCAGGGCAGACTCTTGGAGTTAAGGACACGGGAGCCTGGGGAGACCAAGGTGACTGGACATTGCAGGGCAGAGTACAAGAGCGGAAAGAGTTGCACAGAGAACTCTGGAAGTCTCCAAAGGGTTCCAAGAATCTCTGTAACACTGCTTTAGGCCGAGACTTCTTAGATGCAAACACCCAAAACACTACACATAAAAGAAATGGATAGACTTGACTTTATCCAAATCAAGAATGTCTGCTCTTTAAAAGACACTGTTGGGACTTCCCTGGGGGTCCAGTGGTTAAGAATCTGCCTTCCAACGCAAGGGACGTGGGTTCGATCCCTGGTCGAGAAACTGAGATACCACATGCTGTGAGGTAACTAAGCACACACACCACAACCAAGAGAAGCCCACTGCTGCACTCGAGAGCCTGGGCGCCGCAACTAGAGGAGCCTGCGCACCCAGCGAAGACCCAGCATGGCCAGAAAAAGACACGGTCAAGGGAATGGAAAGACCATCCACACACTGGGAGACAATAGTTGCAAGTCACACAGCTAATAAAGCCTTGTGTTCTGAATAGATCAAGAATGTTCGAAACATGCTCTTAAGAAACCAACCCAATTTTTTTAAAAAAAGGACAAAATATTTGAACATACGCTTCACCAAAGACGTATGGATGACAAATAAGCACGTGAAAAGATGCTCAACAGTAGTAGCACTAGGGAATAAAGCCATGAGATACTACCGCACGCTATTAGAGTGGCAAAAAACTAAAAAGTCTAATCCTACCAAGTGTTGGCGAGGATGTGGAGGAATTAGACCTTTCATACACTGCTGGTGGGGATGCAAAATAGTACAACCACTTTGCAAAACAATTTAGCTATTTCTTAAAAAATTAAACATATGATCCAGCCATCCCATTCCTCAATATTTACCCCAAACCTGAAAATATATGTTTATATGAAGATTTGTAATGGTAAGTCAATCCAGTATCTTGCCTGGAAAATCCCATGGGCAGAGGAGCCTGGCAGGCTACAGTCCATGGGGTTGCAAGAGTTGGACACAGCTTAGCAACTAAACTACCACCACATACATAAATGTGCATAGCAGCCCTACTTGTAATAGCTCCCAAACTGGAAATAATGCAAACGTTCATCAACAGGTGAATACTTAAACGAACTGAGGTCCATCCCTGCAATGGAACACTACTTGACCGTAGGAAGAAATAAACTACTAGTATACCCTGCACAATGGAGAAGGCAATGGCACCCCACTCCAGTACTCTTGCCTGGAAAATCCCACGGATGGAGGAGCCTGGTGGGCTGCAGTCCATGCTAAGGGTCGGACACGACTGAGCGACTTCCCTTTAACTTTTCACTTTCATGCATTGGAGAAGGAAATGGCAACCCACTCCAGTGTTCTTGCCTGGAGAATCCCAGGGATGGGGGAGGCTGGTGGGCTGCTGTCTATGGGGTCATACAGAGTCGGACACGACTGAAGTGACTCAGCAGCATACCCTGCACGATGGATGAACCTCAAAATAATTACACTGAACAGAGGAAGTGAGGCCAGAAAGTAGCACATGCTTTAAAGACAAAAGTATATGCTGCATGATTCCATTTACGCAACATTCCAGAAAATGCAAACTCATCTATCGTGACAGAAAAAGCATATCACAATAGGGGGGCAGGGTTGGAGCAGGAAGAAGGGATTAAGGAGACTAAGAAGCCTCTGGGGGTGAGGGATATGTTGACTTAGTTGGTAGTGGTTTCATGGTGTATTGCTGTTGTCTCTCAGTCACAGAATCATGTCTAACTCTGCAAGCCGTGGACTGTAGCCTGCCAGGATCTTCTGTCCATGGGATTTCCCAGGCAAGAACACTAGAGTGGGTCACCTTTCCCTCCTCCAGGGCATCTTCCTGACCCAGGGAAGGAGCCCTTGTCCTCTGCATTGGCAGGCAGATTCTTTACCACTGAGCCATCAGTGAAGCCCCTTCAGTGTTTACATATGTCAAAACTTGTCAAACAGTATGTGTCAACACTCTAAACACATACCATTTATTGTAGGGCAATTATACCTCAACAAAGCTGATTTTTTTTTTTTTTAACAAAGCTGATTTTTAAGGTTACTCAGTGCTATTAGGAGTCAGAACAGTGGTTGCTTACTTCTGGTTATGGGTGGGTAAACCAGAATAGGGAGGCAGAAGGGTGCCTCTGGGGAGCTTATGGGGCTCTGGGTGCTGGTTACAAGGATGTTTCACTGATGGAAACACACTTCCAAAGTGGGCACTTCTCTATGTATGTGATATATCAAATGGTTTTTCAAAAGAAGGCAGGCTAGCAGCTGCCTGGTGAGATCTGGACCAGCAGTTTGCTTCTGTAAGGGGGTAGGGGTGGGAGGGAAGGGTCAGAGTTCATGGACACCTGCGTCCCCCAGTCCCAAAGCCCAGGCTGGCGCCCGACGGGGGGAGGGTGTAATGAGCTGGGCACAGGTGCTTCCCTTACCTTCTGCCGCAAGTTTCTCATCCTTCTGGACCTTTCTCCTGCACAGGCGGGGTCGGTTGGCTGCAGTGTGGCTGGCTCTGCCTCTGGGGGCTCCTTCGCCTGGGCTTGTCTCTCCTCTTCCTGCCCCCAGAATGACTTCGGCCCAAACAGCCTGCGGGCCATTTCCTCGGCATTTTCCAGCCGGAGCCCCAGCTGGGAAGGAAAGTCAGGGGCTCAGGGAACAGTAACTAGGTTATAATAGTAACCAAGAGCTGTGGGGTTGGGAGCTTGAACAGGGGGCTCCATGCTCCCTAGGGCCCATCCAGGCCCAAATGTCAAGAGATACAATCTCAGCTCCACATCTGCTTGGCAAATGCCACACAGCAAGAATTCCAACCAATTCTTTGAGGCCTGGTTCAAATCTCACCACCTCTGGGATGCCTTCCCTGAATTCCCATATCACCAGCTCCATACATCCCACCTCCCCATCCCGATCCAAATTTATTACCCCTTCCTCTGAGTGTCAAGCACAATACTCCAAGGTCACACTCAGATTAATTTATGTGTCTCCCTGCAAGATCTTGAGCTCCATGAGAGCAGGGACCTGTGTCTCATTCACCAAGGACACTCAATGCCTGGTGAGATGGTTAATTCTGTGTCTACGTGACTGGGCTATAGGGTGCCCAGATATTTGGTCCAGCGTTATTACACATGTTTCTGTGAGAGCATTTTTTAATGAGTTTAACATTTACATCAGTGGACTAAGTCAAGCAGATTGCCCTCCATAATGTGGGTGAGCCTCATCTAATCAGTTGAAGGCCTGTATAAAACAAAAGGCTGCCTTTCCTCCAAATAAGAGGGCATTTCTCCTCCCTGACTGCCTTCAGACTGGGACATTGGCTTTTCCTGTCTTCAGACGGGAACTACACCATCAGTTCCCCTGGGTCTCCAGCTCTGCTGACTGTAGATCTGGGACCTGTCAGCCTCTATAACCCTATTGATTCTACTTTTCCGGAGAACCCTGACTAACAGATGACCTGACTGATTCTCAAAATCTGATGGATGAATGAATGAGTCCTTCCTTCATTCCATCTACCTATCCATCCACCCATGTGTTCACTCATTCTTACATCGTTTCCTTCCGACCTCTCATCTAGATGCCTATGAGAACATTTGTAGAGAAATTACCAGAGGTTCAGCCCTTGGCAGATCTAAGCTCAGGTGCCCAGCAGGCAAAGTTTGGATGGTAAGTCCCCAGTTCTCCATAAATTAGAAAGCGCTGGGATAGGGCACAGAGCACCCTCCCTCAGACAAGCTCCAGGGACCTGGGGGGAAGAGATGGAAGGGCCCCAAGGTATTACATTACTTCAAAGCTTGCCGGGCACTTGACCTCAGAGACCATCCCTCTTCCATTGTTGCCCCTTACAAATCATTTTCCACATTCAAACTGCGTGTCACTCCCCGACTTGAAACCCTTCCTCAACATGGTCCTGCTCCCTCCCTGAGCTCCCATCTTACTATTCTCCTCCTGTCCTCTAATCTATTTCTGTTCCTTAAACACACCAAGCCCTCTGTCATCTCAGGAATGTTGCACACACTCCCTCTTTCCCCCTGGAAGGTTCTTACCTCAGTTTTTCACACAGCTGCTCCCACTCGCCCTTCAGATCTCTAAATTCACTACTTAAAGTTGCCATTGTTTTATGGACGTGTCTACTCATTTCTTATCTGTCTACCTCTCTGGGCTGTGAGCACCAAGAAGGCAGGAATTGTATCTCTGCATCATCATCATATTCTCCGAGCCTAGCACACACCATAGTACCTGGCACATGTTAGGCAGAATATGGATACTGTGCAGTTGATGACAGGTTCATAGATGGATGCATAGATGGGTGGGAGGGTGGATAGATCAGATGAAGAGAAAGGTGGGTGGGGAGACGGATGGAGGTATGGATGGGCAGAAGGGCAGATGAATGAATGTGGATGAGAGAATAGACGAAGAGATAGTAGGGGTACGTGAGTGAATAGATGGATGAGGATAGAAGAATGGATGGAAAGATGGATGGATACAGATGTATAAACAAATGGAAGAGTATGTGGACAGATGAGTAGGCATGTAGGTATTAATAAATAGGTGGATAGATGGGTGGATGACTGAAAGAATAAATAGATGATCAGGTGAGAGTGTAGATGGAGAGATGGGTGAGAAGGTACATAAATGGATTGGTGGATGAGAAGGATGGATGGATGACTGTATGGATGGGGTGATGGACAGGCAATGGATAGGTGGATGGATAGCTAACTGGGTGCATAGATAGATAGGTGGGTGGATGGGTGCATGACTGGGGAGATAAATGAGTAGGTGAGAGGGTAGATGGAGAGAGATGGGAGGTACATAGATGGATGAGAGGGAGGGAGAGGTGGAGGGATGGGGGTCACAGATGTATGGATTTATGTATGGGTCAGTAGGCTGAATGAGTAGATGGGTGGACGGGTAGATAAATGGGTGGGTGGAGGTTGGGGGCTGGGAGTAGATCAATAGACACAAGAAGTGAGGGATGGAAAGATGGATGGATGGGATGATTTCTGGCCACAAGCCCAGGAGACACCCTGAAGAGACTGAAATAAGGCCCCCTCTTACCTCCAGGAGGTTGAAGGCATGACCAAGAGCGTGGATGGTCAGGTTGGCTGTGGCGGAACGGGGGAGGAAGGAGGCTGGAGAGAAGAGAAGGGTCCCCTCCAGGTTGGCTCCCAGGCTGCCTGATGCTGGAAGAGAGAGAAAGGATCAGTGCCCACCACGCCACTCACAGGGCAGGAGCTGACAGCCGAGGGGCTGGAGACAGGGCTAGACACACGGTGCATCCTCTCAGCCAGGACAGGAAGCTCAGAAGTAAGCCTTACCAAGGGCAGAGGGAAGGTCACGAATGTACCCACATCTGCTGATAGGTGGGGGGCAGCCAGAGTGCCCCACCCTGTCCCCCCGTTTTCCAAGTAGCTGAGGGGGCTTGGATATTTAACCTAGAATTGGGTCTCTTTTTTATTCTGTTTAATTACAAGGAAGCAGTTGTCTCTGGTTGATGCTAATCTCCCTTTTTAACCCAGGGAAAAGCACCGCCCTCAGCAGGCGAGAACCCGTGAGAATTCAACAACAGTGTTTCATGGTCACTGCATCTCTTTTTAGGACAACCCTATTTTTAGAATTAAACTGATCTTCTGCTAATAGTAGCAATAAGAGGTTTTCTTTTAGCATAACAGTAAGTTTAAAAGAACCAGTTTAGAGAGAAGATGGAAGTACTATTTCACTGAATGCTAAGACGTGGTTCATATTTAACTATTTTTTACCTCTTCCGACAAAAATGGCAGGTTGCTATGAGGATACAGAAAAAAAAAACAAACAAAAAAACAAATCAAGCAGATGGCATGTGAATATCTGGACATTTAGCAACAGACATGGCCTCAGCCTTATCCACAGGTCCTCTGGAGTCAGAACTCCCAGGTATTCAAGCCTTTGTGGCCCCCGAGGAGGACAATGCTGGCCAGAGATGCCCATACCTGAGCGGAAGGTGACGTCAGAGTAGGACGAGTGTTTCCACACCTCTGGATGGAACTCTCGGTTGACAATATCTTCAGGGACGGCCTCCCGGAGGCTCTGTTTCAAGGGGTCGTCCGTCTCCAGCAGCTGCAGGAGGTGACTCCACACAAAGGAGCCCACTGGAATCCAGTCGCAGCCGGAGAGGAGATGAGGGGAGGGCGATGAGGGAGGGCCCACAGCTGACTCAGTACAGAGAAAAGACCCTCAGCCTCCCACTCCAGGTCCTGCTATTTCTACCCTCCAGGGGCTTCTCAGGAGCCTAGCTACTGGGAACCATGTCTTCTTTGTAGATAAATAGCAAACAGAAGTGCCTTAATGGAACGTGGAAATCTAGGCTGCACAGGGCATTCTGATGCACTTTCCTGAAGGAAAAGGGAGCCCACTGGAGCCCAGTGGGGACTGGACTGGTTTGAGAGTGTGGGGAAAGCCCTGGTTTGAAAGTCAGACCTGAGCCTGAAACCCAGTTCCACCACTCATGAGCTGTGTGACCTTGGGCTGGTCACTCCACTTCTCTGAGCCTTAGTTTTCTCATCAGTAAAATGAACTATAATGACCCACCTCCCAGGGCAGTTTGCACAGATCAGTCAACAGCAGAGTCTGGACCTAAAAGACTGAGTATCTTTTAGGGTTGGGAAAGGGTAAACATGCAGTCTGTGATGGGGACCCTCTGAGGCTCTCTGGAGAGTTGAAAATGAAATGAGTATATCGAGGGAAAGGAGTCCATTAGAGGATATTATTCTAATTGGGAACACCAACCCCCTTGCTCATCCCAGGCTCTCAGAATGCCCATCAGGGAGCTTCTAGAACAATCCACTATGAAACAGGGCTGAGAAGGTTTTTGCTCCCATCAGGCAACACACAAGCCTGATACCCCAGGGTCTCTATTAAGGCTGCCCCTTGGCTGACCCCCTCTGAGGGGCTTGGCCCAGTGGTCTATTGATGTAGAACAGCCCCACCCATCCCATCCCACCCTAGAAACTGCCAACAACAAACTGTGGCTTCCAGTAGCACCGTTTCTTTCCCCCTGGGGGCTGGGGAGGTGTCATTTCTTTAGAAAGTAGTTTAGCAGCATCACATCAGGCTTTCTAACGTGTGTGCACACCTTTATGCTGGCTGAGTGTGTGCACGCTAAGTCACCTCCATCACGTACAACTCTTTAAGACCCTATGAACTGTAGCCTGACAGGCTCCTCTGTCCGTGTGGATTCTCCAAGCAAGAATATTGGAGTGGGTTGCATTTCCTCCTCCACAGGCTCTTCCCAACCCAGGGATCACACCCACGTCTCTTAACGTCTCCTGCATTGCCAGGTGAGCTCTTTACCACTAGCACCACCTGGGAAGCCTCCTGATGGCTACTTCTGGGAAATTATCCTCCGGCTAGATTAGCAAAAGGGTCTGAAGGGGGATGGACAGATTTATTTTGGTTGCTGTTTCTCATGGCAAAAGACCAGAAAAAACAAATCTAAATGCCCATCACTGGGGACTGGGAAAGTGGACTATGGTTTAAGCTCCTAGTGGAACATCCCACAGCTGCAGCTAAGAGCCCAAGTACCCTGATGTGGAAAGAGCTCCCGGACACACTGGAGGCAGAGGCGAGGGGCACAACAGTGTGTACACCACGATCCTGAGTTGCTGCTGTTGTTACGGTGATAACACATCCACGTTCATACATGCACTACATGTTCTGATGGGACACACAAGAGAATGGTCAAAGTCAGTGCCTTCAGAAAATGCTTAGGGATCAGGAGGCAAGGAAAGCGGCCTTTAACTTTCCATTTATATCTTGCCGTCTGCTTTGAAATTTTGGCTGCATAATCATAGCAGAGAATGAGATAGTTGCATGGCATAATTGACTCGATGGACATGAGTTTGAGCAAACTCTGGGAGATGGTGAAGGACAGGGAGGCCTGGCGTGCTGCAGTCCACGGGGTCGCAAAGAGTGGGGCACGGCTGAATGAACAACAAGAACAATAACAGCAGTAGTGATAACAGCATCGACAGTTAACAGCTATGCATACAGCACCTACAATGTTCTAAATGCCTTCTTGTATTAATTCATTTTATGCTTCCTTATAAGGAAGGTACTGTTATTACCCCCATTTCACGGATGGAGAAACTGAAGCTCACAAAGGTTTGGTCATTTGCCCAAAGGCACACAGGTAGGAAGTGGCTGAGCTGGGACCTGAACCCAGTCAGGCAGTCCCCAGACTCAACTCACTGCGAATTATGTCAAATCACTGTGCACTAGGAAAAAAAAAACTTTTCAAAAATTAGCTGAGCCTATTTTTTGAAGTTCTACCTGTTTAAAAGGAACTCTTTGACCTCACAAGGGGTCTGAGATTCGCAGACACTGTCCCTGGTCTGCCTCGAGCCTCTCCTCCTCTCCTCTATCCTTTAGGTGGTATCCCATGACCTGGCCAAAGCTAGAAAGGAGCTCAGCGACTGTCACCCCATTGTACAGATGAGGAAACTGAGGACCAGAGAGGAGCAACTTCTCCTGGGTTGTTCAATTGCCACCGGGGTGAGGGGAGCATGTGAGGCTACTTGTCCAGATGGCGTGGCAAAAGAAGGGGAACAGAAAGGGAAGGGAAGACAGCTGAGGGATAGAGGAGAGTGCTCTGGAACCCCCGCACCCATCCAGTGGCACCCAGGCCAGCCCTTGCCCCCCACCTGCAGCTGCTCACCCTGGGTGGACTGCTCTCCGGCCTGGGTACGCCACACCTGGGCAAACACCTCCTCTCCTGGGCACCTCATCAGGGCCAGGTAGGCAGTGATGCGGATCTCAGAATCCTCCTCGGCGTTTTGGTACAGGATGGAGAGCACGGATCGCTGCCTCGGGCAAAGGGAAAGCCATCACCCAGTGCCCACCCACCCCCACCCGAGAGCGCCATGTCCCCTTGTCTGCCCTGGCTCCAGCAGGGGTCCCGCTGCCTTGACCCGGCTCTCCCAAAGTCTCCGCTGCTCCCAGACACTCTCACCTGTGGCCCGACTGTGGGACATGGGAGTCTGCCCAGTCACTGCTAATACCTAACTTCCCAGAGCCCAGCCCAGAGCCTTATCAACCTCCACAAGTAGCAATGGTAAGGGCTTCCCAGGTGGTGCCAGTGGTAAAGAATCAGCCTGCCAATGCAGGAGCTGACACGTAGGTTCGATCCCTGGGTCAGGAAGATCCCCTGCACAAGAAAATGGCAACCCACTCTAGTATTCCTGTCTGGGAAATCCCATGGACAGAGGAGCCTGGTGGGCTGCAGTCCATGGGGTCAGAGTCAGACATGACTTAGCGACCGAGCACCATGCAAACAGTGGGTGAACAGGTGAGTGCGGCTACATTCCAAGAAAACATCATCTGTGACACATCTATGAAAACACCGTAGCAACAGATTCCGAGGAGGTATTCCCTCTAAAGATACTCCCCATGCCCCCCTTCCTAAGCAAGCCACTTCCCAAACCCCATGATTCTCTCCCTCAGCACCTGCTGGTTCCCTTCACAGCACAGCCACCTGCCCATCCACTCATGCAGCAACATTAACTGAGCACCTATCACGTGCCCAGCAAGGTGCAAGGGAACAACTGTGAGCAAGACAAACCCCACTCTGTCCATCTGAAGCTTACATTCTAGTGCAGACAGACAGACAGTAAACCCGGTGAATATACAGTACGTTGCTGCATGCTAAGTCACTTCAGTAGTGTCTGACTCTTTGCACTCCTATGGGCTGTATCCCTCCAGGCTCTTCTGTCCATGGGATTCTCCAGGCAAGAATACTAGAGCAGGTTGCCATGCCCACTTCCAGGAGATCTTCCTGACTCAGAGATCGAACCCGTGTTTCTTGCATCTCCTGCATTGGCAGCTGGGTCCTTTACCACTAGTGCCACCTGGTCAGCCCATAACTGCTAAAAAGGGAAAAATAGAATAGGGAAGCCGGATGCCTGGGGGAGCTTGAAAAGGCCAGTTGCAGAAGAAAGGAAGATCCCCCACAGTAAAGTGGTTTCTAAGTAAAAACCTCCTGTAGATAAAGGAGGAACGCCTAGGGAAATACAGAGGAAGGCATTCCAGGAAAGGAGAAGAGCATGTGTAAAGGCCCGGAGAGGTGAGCCCCGGAGGCAGCAAGGCTGGGCAGGAGTAGCGGGGGCGAGGGAACCAGGAAATGAAGCCAAGAGTGCTTGCGGGTCAGTGGTCAGACCACAGGAAGGACTTTGACTAAATGAGGCAGGAGCCCCTAGTCCAGGGGTCAGCAAACTTCCCGCAAAAGGAAAGATGGTCAATTTTTTTGCCTTTGCAGACCATACAGTCGCTCTTGCAACTGCTCAATTCCACAGTCATAGCAAGAAAGCAGCCCAGACCACACATCAGTGAACAGGCAGAGCTGTGTTTCAACAACACTTTACCTACAAGAACAGGCAATAAGCTGGATGTCGATCATGAGCCTTGCTGACCCCTGAACCGGCGGGCTTGCAGCACAGATGGCTTATGTGTGGTGTGTTTGTAATCACTCGCTTACTTGGCTATTCGATGAATACAGGCCCCCCTACCCCAGATACAGGCTCTATGAGAGCAGAGACCTGGGCACCTGTTCCCGCCAGTGCCCGGCACATAGTAGGTGCTCAGAAAATGCAGTGAATGAATGAGCAAGCGAAGACGTGCATCAACAGTGGTTCAAGACCCACTCCTGCCCAACGCCAACCCCGGTGAAATAACTCCCAGGAGCTCACGTCCGCAGAGCAAGGAACCCTCCGGAAGGCCTGGATGGCCCCCAGCCGGATCTCAGCGGGGCAGCTCCCCAGGGAGGCACAAGTGCTCAGCTTGGGGGTGAGAGCCGTGGCTGCCCGGCCAGCGTTGCCAATGGCCTTCAGTACGAACAGGAGCTGAAACAAGATGACGGTGGGGCCTTGAGGCTGCTGGTGGCACCCAGCCCGCCCGCCCAGTCTATAGCCTGCCTGCTTGGCAGGGACCCCATCAAGGGCCCATGCCCAGGGTGTGGGCTGTCCTCACCTGGTCAGCGTCTGAGGCCTCCCGGAAGGTGCAGTTGGCACCCACGGCATCTCCCAGGATCCTCATGAGGGAGCTGACACCAGACAGCTGCTCACAGGGCCCGTCCAGAGACACACACAGGTTGTGTACCAGAGCCGAGATNGTGGGCTGTCCTCACCTGGTCAGCGTCTGAGGCCTCCCGGAAGGTGCAGTTGGCACCCACGGCATCTCCCAGGATCCTCATGAGGGAGCTGACACCAGACAGCTGCTCACAGGGCCCGTCCAGAGACACACACAGGTTGTGTACCAGAGCCGAGATGCCCAGGAAGGCGCTGGAGCTGGCCGCTGGGGTCTGCAGCAGAGGCTGGGAACAGAAACCGGCCCCCACCCCAGCCAAGAAGCCTGGTAAGGGGTCTTTCACAGGCCTCCCCAAGGGACGCTTCCTAAAAATACAGATGCCCCAGCCCCCACCCCGCCACTCCTGAGGGTCTGAATAAATTGCCTGTGGTGCAACCTGCAGGGAGCATTTCTTAAAATGCCCCAGGGGCCTTTCTGGCAGCTCAGTGGTAAAGAATTTGCCTGCCAATGCAGGAGACCCCGGTTCGATCCCTGGTCCAGGAAGATCCCACAAGCCACGGGACAACTAAGCCCAAGCGCCACAACGGCTGAGCCTGCGCTCTAGAGCCTGGGAACTGCAACTGCTGAAGCCTGTGCACCCTACAGCCCGCGCTCCACAATGAGAACAGCCACAGCAACGAGACCACGCGCCACAACTAGAGAGCAGCCCAGCTCGCCGCACCCAGGACAAAGCCCATGCAGCAGCGACGACCCAGCACAGCCAAAATTTAATAGACCAGTAAAGTTATTTGCTTAATGCCCCAGAAGACCTTTCCTGTGCATCCAGGATGGACAGCAGTGTCTCAGGCTGACAGGGGACATTTGGCAAGGCTGGAGACAGCGTTAAGTTGTCACAGCTGGGGATCAGTGTGTTCTTGTGATGGGATGAGAGAACAAATACAGTCCAGAGAAGCACAAGCTCTGGGCTAGCAGGATGAGAAATGGCAGGAGACAGGCGAGCAAAGAGCCTGGACTCCAACAGCCCAGGGACCCACCTGCTCTGCTCCCTGTGTGTCCCTGGCAAGTGGCCACAGCCACAGCACCAGTGTGTGCATAACACTTAGCCCACATCAGAACGACTATCAGCCCGCACCATCCCAAGGCAGAGAAAGCACCTTGCCTGAGGTCGTGCTGGTAAGGGACTAGGCTGGGTTCTAAAGTGGGGTGGGGGTGGTGGTGTGCACCAGAGTCTGCGCTATAAGTCTCCTACCCCCCATGCTCTGCACTTCTGCTGAGCAAAGGAGGGAGAGAAAGGAAAGAAGGGGATGCCCAGCCCCGCCCGGCACTGGCTGAGCCCCCACGGACCCTGCAGGGCACTGATGTCTGTGTGGCCACCGTGTCACCTGTTAGGCTGTGAGCAATGCCCCCTGGGCCCAGTCCTAGCCTGGCTCTGACTCAGTGCCCAGTTCCCTGTTGAACGGAGCCAACCACACAGCCTGCATGGACTGGCCCTACTGTAAACGCAGGCAGGCATCAGGGGCGGAGGGACAGGGGTGAATGCTCCCTACACTCCACCTGGACAGTTAGGCAAGAGTCCGACCAGCATGAGGAACTGAGAGATCCTGTTGGAGACCCCTCCCACCATCAGCCAGCCCAGGGGTCTCCTATATACTCCCCACTGGTGGCCTCTGAATCCTGGCCCCCTGTCAATCTGGGAGGGCAGAGTGAGGAGTGACAAGTGAGCCCGCCCCCGGTGGGTGAGGACACCCCCTCAAGGGAGTGAGGACATGCCCCCCAGGTGAATGAGGACACGCCCCATGGTCCAAGAAAAGGGCACAGCCGCTGCATCACCTGGGCCAGCTGCCCAGCCTCCTTGGGTCTCAGTTTCCTCATCTATAAATGGGAGAGATAAGAGCACCTACATCATAGAGGCATCATGGGGGTTAAATAGGACCTCCTTGGGTTGTTAAAAATCACTAGCCTAGTTTCACATGCTTTCCTAATCCTGAGACTCATTAAATACGCTTGATTACAAGAACAATAGCAGCTCTAAACCGCTGGGTCTCCCCACAAGGCATCCAGAGAAGTGCTTTACCTTCAGCATCCATTTCGCACCACGAGCCCAAGAGGCAAATACTGTTCGATCTCCATCTTACAGATCAGAAAAATGGGCTCAGATAGGTCAGGATCACGCAGCTGGCTGGGATACTGCTGAGACTCAAACCCGGTTTCTCTGATCTGCCTCCACTGCCCCACCAGGCAGAGGCACAAAGCCTGGAGGACAGCAGGTCCCCCGTCCCTCCCTGCTGCGTCCAATCAGCAGCGGAGCAGGGGCGGGGCCACATGGGTGGGGGCAGGGCACAGGGCTCACCAGCAGCACATGAACCATAGCATCTGTGGGCTCCGGGACGAAGGCCAGCGACCACAGCCACGCCTCTATCTCGTCAGCCTCCACCTCCCCGGACATGATGAGCTCTGCCATGAGGCCCACGCAGGCCTCGGTGCCACAGGAGGGCAGGGCATCCACCAGCGGCTGCCTGACATGGAGAGAGGCCCAGGGAACGTCACGATGGCGGCCTACATGCCCAAGTGTCCTCCAGGACGCCTCCCTCATGTAGCCTCCGGTCATCTGGGAGCAGTCAGAGGCTCAGAGAGGTAAGGCAGGGACGCATCCATGCTCACACACCCAGAAAGGGGCTGAGCCAGACCCAGGCAGCCTGGCGGGGATTCTGTGCTCTTAGGGCCCCGGAGACACCAGCAGCCCTGAATCAGTTAGTCGGTCAGTTGTATCTGACTCTGTACAACCCCACGGAAGGTAGCCCACCAGGCTCCTCTGTCCACAGCATTCTCCAGGCAAGAACACTGGAGTGGGTTGCCATTCACCTTTTCCAGGGGATCTTCACAATCCAAGGATTGAACCTGAATCTCCTGCATTGCAGGTAGATTCTTTACCCTTTGACCTACTGAGGAAGCCCAGTCTAAACCCTGGCAATTCAGCCCACTCTGGAGACACAGCAGTTTGGGGTGATGTGAGTCCTCTGCTCTCCCCACACCAACCACAGTCACCTCATAGAATAAGAATCCCTTGCGTAGAACAGGAGTCAACAACTGGCAGGTGGCCCCACATTAAACAGAAGCCCCTCATTAAACCTCTAATGCTCTCAGCCCAACAGCACAATCTTTCCTTTTTCTTCTTTTGAAATTACAGAAAGCTTGGTATGTTCAGGAAAGGTTTTGAACCTTTGCACAGTGATGAGTCTAAATGGGGAGATGATGGCTGAATGGGAGTGGGCCCCTCAATTACAGTAGGAATGGGTGGCTCCCAGGGCTGGGGTCACACAGGCAGCAGGGTACACAGGGTGGAGTGGATTGGGCCCCCCACCTTATCAACCCTGATGAGTGACATCCATGACCACAGAGGACCAGGCATCCCACCCACCCTCGACTCACACACACCATCTGCCCATAAACAGTCTCTGGCCTCAATTTATTCATCTGTAAAATGGGAATGCTCATGACTGGGCCAGCTCCAAGATGATCATGAGGCCTCAGGACCACAACCCTATTCATCCGGAGATATCCCACCTGCCCTTCCCATCTCTCGCCCTTGTATTTCCTCTCTTTCCCTTAGAGATTTGGGCCCAGGAAAACCAGGCTCTGGGCAGAAATGGAGGAGGAGGTGAGGGCAAGATAAATCTCTCAAGAGTATCAGTCGTCTTGGAAACTTCTAGATTTAGGGATAATCTCCCCACTTCCCTGGTTCCTAACATCTAGGTAGACAAGCGAGACACAGGGACTTGTGGGAATATCCCAAGTGACAAGTTGGGTGAGTCACCAGGGGAATGGGGAACTCCACATGGATACTCAGAGGCCCCTCCCTACAGCAAAGACAGCTAAAATGTGCCCAAGTCAAGTATCACTTTTATTTAAGACCCTAAGAATTTGATGGATAAGCACAGACCACCTGGATTCAAATCTAAACTCTTCTGTGTGACTTTGGGCAAGTTTCCTAACTGCTCTGTGCTTTGGTTTCCTTTTACAACTGTTACATAGGAATAAAACCACCTACCTCCTTGTGAGAATTAAATGAGTGAATACAGATAAAAGGCTTGGAAGGTATCTGTGTGTTATTACCTATTAAGTTTGGTAGTCGTTCAAATAAACATGTGATAATGTTGATTCATGGGCTTCCCTTGTGGCTCAGACTGTCTGAATAATTGGCCTGCAATGCAGGAGACCTGAGTTTGATCCCTGAGTTTGGAAGATCCCCTGAAGAAGGGAATGGCTATCCACTCCAGTATTTTTGCCTGCAGAATCCCCATGGACAGAGGAGCCTGGTAGGCTACAATCCATGGGGTCACAAAGAGTCAGATGCGACTGAGTGATTAACACACTGGTGGCACAGTGGTAAAGAATCTGCCTGTAATGCAGGAGATGCAGGTTTAATCCCTGGGTCAGGAAGACCTCCTGGACAAAGAAAGGGCAACCCACTCCAGCATTCTTGCCTGGGAAATCCCATGGACACAGAAGTCTGGTGGGCTAAGATGGGGTCGCAAAGAATCAGACACAACTTAGCAACTAAACAACAATGTTGGTATGGTAGGCGGCAGGAGGTTGGGGGGGATTTCTTTCTTATTTCTGAGTCAAATATTTTTCAGATCTCAAGATCTGAGAGACTTTGAAAAGCTCACAGACCTGAAATCTGGATCTTGTGGGCCTAGTGACCAGCTGAACTTGAGAAAGAAGCTACAGGTTTCCCTTCTTGACCCTCTACAGTCCTCTGCCCCTAGAGGCAGGACCTCAGAACTTCCCCTCCACCCTTGGGGTCTCTCTACACCCCTTGCTGGCCCCACATCAGCAGGGTGTGGGAGTGGATCCTAGCCCTGCCCAGCACCCCCCACTCCCAGCAGAAGGGAACCCAAGGCGCATTGGAATGCTAATTCCAGCTCCCTGCCAGAGGAAACAATGCCTGTCTTTATCCCACCAGGCCCCACAGCCTCCAGTCTCCAGCCCCCGTGGGAACCTCCAAGCTCCCTGCTTAATCGTCTTCTTGGCAGATGTCCCCAGACTGAAGGACAAGTCAGGAATGAGATAACATATCACAGGGTTGAGCTGAAATGTCACTATCCTTCTCTCGATGGCAACCTAGGACAGCACCAAGCTTATCCAGCCCCACCAGGACCCCCCAGCCAACTCCTGGCCCAGCCCCCAATTTAGGGACAGGCCCTTACCAGTTGTCTCGGCATTTAAAAGAAAGTCCCCAGAGTTCCATGAGCTCATCCACAGAGAGGCCTCGGAGCTCAGACACCAGCGTCAGGAACAGTTCTGTGGCCTGGAAATCAGAGGGGGCAGCACGAGAGACTCAAACCCCAAAGGTCACCTCATCCATCCCCATCTCCAGATGTGCTCGATCGCTCAGCTATGTCTGACTCTTTGCAACACCATGGACTGTAGCCCCCAGGCTCCTCTGTCCATGTGACTCTCTGGGTGAGAATCCTGGAGTGGTCGCCATTCCCTTCTCCAGGGGATCTTCCCGACACAGGGATCGAACCCATGTCTCCTGCATTGCAGGCAGATTCTTTATCAGCTGAGCCATCAACATGGCTGCAGAGAAGGTGGGAACTCCAGTATCACCCACAGCTTCAGAGACCCAAAGAGATGAGGCTGCTCATATGGGCTTCTTTCCACTGAATCCCAAGCGCCTGGCACACAGGCGGGCCCATTTTTATTTTTTAGTTTAACAAGCATTCATTGGGCACCTACTATGTGCCAGGCATACATGGGCCAGGGACACGGGGGTAAAAAGGAGAGATGGCGTGTATACTCGTGGACTTTATGCTCTAATAAAAGCTCAGTGAATTAGTGGGAAAGAATCCACCTGCAATGCAGGAGACTTGTAGGAGATGGAGTTTCGATCGCTGGGTCAGGAAGATCCCCTGGAGAAGCATATGACAACCCACTCCAGTATTCCTGCCTGGGAAATCCCATGGACAGAGATGCCTGACAGTCTACAGTCAACGGGGTTGCAAGAGAGTCAGACACAACTGAGCAACTAAACAACGTGCTACAATGATTGTAATTATTATAATGAGTCCTACCATATTTCACAAAGTTTCTGATATTTCCAACTAAAAAAATATGTGAACGTTTTTCAGAATTATGAACGGTGATGATGGCTGATCGGCAGGGGTTTGCAGCTTTCGCCCCGTGTCTACAGGTCTGACCAGCACAGTCACCAAGTCTCCAAACACCCAAGGAAATAAAGGGCTCTATTCAGAGCCCACACCTCTCAGGAGTTTCAGGAGATAGTGGGTTTGGGATGCTGGCCCCACATCCTGCCTTCCCTCCCCCATCCCCCCTCAGTCTCAGATTTGTTGCCTCAGCCCAAACCCAAAGCCACAGAAAGAGCGATGAGGTTCCTGGCTTCCTGCTGGCTTTGGTCAAGGTCAAGAGTGAGTCCTCACCCCACCCAGCTGGGGGTCCACGGCTGCAGGGATGGGCTTGCGTCACTCAGGCCTCCTCTGCTCTCAGCGGCTAGGATTGAATTCCGTGCACACAGCTTGACTACAGCCGGATGCAAACGGGAAACAGGCCTCATGGGCCAACCCTCCCACCAGAGTGTCTGCCCCCAGCGTAGGCAGCATCCTGACTGTGTGACTTTTGCTGGTGGAGCTGATGTGGGGGTGTGGGTGTGGTCACTCCAGTCGTGTCCAACTCTTTGTGACTCTATGGACTGTAGCCCACCAGGCTTCTCTGTCCATGGGATTCTCTGTCCATGGGATTCTCCAGGCAAGAATGCTGGAGTGAGTTGCCATGCCCTCCTCAACAACATCAATGCACAACAGTAATAACGACAACAATCGTTGCTTTGTGTGGAGCCTCCACGTGGGCCAGGCGCTGTTCAGGCACGTTACAGACACCGCTTCATCTGACCTGGACCCTACGAGGGGCCGTGACTCTCCTCACTCAACAGAGCACTTAAGTCAGGTGTCAGCGGCCACAGGGCTACTAAGTGGCAGAGCTGAGACTTGAACCCAAGCTCTTAACCAGCATCCTGTACTCAACGCCCTGGAGAGGGGAGATAAAAAGCCCCGACTGACAGTTTCCAGGGTATCAATACTCCCACTATGGCCATTACCAGCAGCCCAGGTGCCATCACTGCACGCGGACATGCAGTCACTGCACAGAAGCAAGCCATTACGCCATGTTTCTCAGCCACAGTGGATGCCAGTGACCACCAGCGCAAAGATAAAAATGTAGTGAAGTAACTAGCANGAGCACTTAAGTCAGGTGTCAGCGGCCACAGGGCTACTAAGTGGCAGAGCTGAGACTTGAACCCAAGCTCTTAACCAGCATCCTGTACTCAACGCCCTGGAGAGGGGAGATAAAAAGCCCCGACTGACAGTTTCCAGGGTATCAATACTCCCACTGTGGCCATTACCAGCAGCCCAGGTGCCATCACTGCACGCGGACATGCAGTCACTGCACAGAAGCAAGCCATTACGCCATGTTTCTCAGCCACAGTGGATGCCAGTGACCACCAGCGCAAAGATAAAAATGTAGTGAAGTAACTAACTGACAGTTTCCAGGGTATCAATACTCCCACTGTGGCCATTACCAGCAGCCCAGGTGCCATCACTGCACGCGGACATGCAGTCACTGCACAGAAGCAAGCCATTACGCCATGTTTCTCAGCCACAGTGGATGCCAGTGACCACCAGCGCAAAGATAAAAATGTAGTGAAGTAACTAGCAGACGATGATACTGAACTCATTACCTTCGTTTTGAATATGACTCATTTTCACTGTAAATGGGCACAACAATCTTTTGTTTAATTGGAGTATTGTTGCTTCCCTGGTGGCTCAGAGAGTAAAGAATCCACCCGCAAGGCAGGAGACCGGGGTTCAGTCCCTGGGTTGGGAAGATTCCCCTAGAGGAGGGCATGGCAATCCCCTCCAGGATTCTTGCCTGGAGAATCCCCGTGGACAGAGGAGCCTGGTGGACTACAGTTCATGGGGGCCGCAGAGTCAGACACAAGTGAAGCGAGTTAGCTCCAGCAGCCGTCTAGGTCACCACAGGGCACCGATAAAGTTCCCCGTGCTATGCAGTAGGCTCTCATTAGAGCATAACTTCACCTCTGATGACGTCTGCTTAGCAGCCAATCTGAAGGATGTCCAGAGGCTAACCAGCAGCTCTGGCAAGTCAGTACAAGCCAGCCTGCCACACCACCGTCCACACTTGGCTGTACACAGTCGGTGCTGAGTTAGTGTCTGTGATGTGGGTGCTCTATTCTGAGTACCCCAGATGGTGGTCAGGAGCTGTGCCCTCCTCAGGAGCCCTCCCTGGCAGCCTGGGGGCGCAGGGGGCACTGACCCGCCCACTTTCTCTCCCCATCCTCTCCTTCACTCCACCAGGCTCTTGGCCACCCCAGGCCTCTGCCCCCCACATCAAAATCCCCGGGGCCTCTCTGCAGAGGGTCAGGCTGGGGAATTTGCTCTCTATTGAGTCCCAAGCCCTGGTTTTGTTTCCAGACCGAAAAACCCATCTTGCCTCCTGCCCACCAACAATGGTGCGGGGCAGAGGCATTCCCAGCCAAAGCCCACGGGCCATCCCCCTGGTAACCGGTGGGCCCTCTCCCGGGGAGAGGGATGCGAAGCACTGCTTGATGTGCACTCAGGCATCCCCAAGAAGCTGTGTTCAGGAACAAAGTCCTCGGCAACTCACCCCAGCCCAGGGGACCTCCCTGGTGGGAACAATTTGCTTCCTTGTTAGCGCTATAAAGACAGGACAGCCGCCCCGCGCCCTCTGGGGCCAGCACTGCCAGACTGCAGGAGGGGAGACAGGCCCGCGACATGCCTGGCCCTGAGCTGCCTCTGCTGGGGAAATGCCCAGTCAGGGGGCCGGGGGTGAGGCCCTGGGGCCAGATGGAAGCAGGCAGGTTGGAACACAGGAGGCAGAGCAGTGGTTCTCAGTGGGGGTGAGCGTGCTCCCCAGGGGACTCAGCTAACATTTGGAGACACTGGGTTATTGTGACAGGGATGGAGGTGATGCTGACACTGGTGGGCAGAGGTCAGGGAGGCGACTGAGCATCCGACAGTGCATGGGGTGCCCCAAAGGGTCAGGAGTGCCAGGGTGAGAATGCCCGCCGTGGGGGCCAGGGTGCCTGGGCGAACAGCCAGTTGTCACCCTCTAGCCACAGGCATGGAGCACCACCTCGCGGGGCTGAGGGCCCTCTCCTTTGGGCTGCTCTCTAACTCCTCTCTGAGCCCCACAGAGCCCCCCAGGTCAGGGGTTCCAGAGAGCAATGAGCTGGGGCCTTGGCTTCCGGTCCCCGAAACCAGTGATGAACCAGCTGCAAGTGTGTCTCTGCTACGTACATGCAAAATGTACAATGTGTGTGTGTATCTGTGAGTCTTCAATACATACATATATATATAGTCTATATATTCTGACTACATGTTCAATATATTTTATACAAATTCAATATATTCCGTTTTTTTGGCCACCGTGCAGCTTGTGGAATCTTAGTTCCCCAATCAGGGATTGAACTCAGGTCCTCAGCAGTGAAAGTGCAGAGTCTTAACCACTGGACTGCCAGGGAAGTCTCATATTCTTGTGCGTGTGTATTCATTGTTGTTTAGTCACTAAGTCATGTCTGATTCTTTTGTGACCCCGTGGACTACAGCCCACCAGACTCTCCTCTCCGTGGGATTATCCTGGCAAGAATACTGGAGTGGGTTGCCATTTTTCCCTCCAGATTGTGTGTGGGGTGGTTTGGGTATGTGGGGTGTGTGTGTGTGTTGCCATTTCTTCCTCCAGATTATGTGTGTGGGGGGTGTGCATGTGCAGTGTGTGTGTCCTGAGAGATCTCTAGGACAGGCCAAGTCCAGAAGGTTAGTCTGGGGCCCAGAAGGCCCATGTGCCCACAGGCAGACCAATGAGATGGAGGCCTCCTCCAGGCTCCTATCCAATCAGCACTAGGTCAAGGTTTGCACACACCCTTTTGCTTTCACAACCAGGCACAGCTGTGCAGTGCATAACCTGCCCAACAGCACACAGCATCTCTGATATTGAGTATTCTACCAAGTAGACCTTAAAGGATCTGGTAGGAAGAGGAGGGTGTCCCAGGGCCCCAGGGCTGGAGAAGCCACTTACCTCAAAGCTTGTGGCCCGAGCCAGGCACAGCCTCCTCACTGATGCAGCCCCTGTGGCCACCGTAGCTTGGGACGGGGTCTCCTCCCACTCGTACAACAAGCTGCTCGGGGTTAAGTCTCCACCGTCTGAATCTGAGGTGAGACGGTCTTAGCAGGGATGACCGCATGGGGAGAAATGTCAGAGTGAGTGGAAGGAGCCCTGCGAGCCACTCCCACACCCTGCCAGGGCTTCCTCCAGTATGTTTCTGGCAACAGAGGAGGGGAACACACACAAGAAAATCATGCCAGCGTTACTGCTGACAGCGAAAGACGCGAAACAGTCCATGCGCCTATCAGTAAGCAATGGGCCCAATAAGGGGACCCCAAAACCCTCTGGCAATCAGTTATAAAAGGTCACACACTATCTCATTCTATTTATACAAACTGTCCAGAATGGGAAAATCTAGAGGTAGAAAGTAGATTAGTGGTTGCCAGGAATTGGGGGAACAGGAGGTGATGGCCAAAGGTGCAAGGTTTCTTCTGGGGTGATGAAAATGTCTTCAAGTTGATTCTGATTATGGATAGACAGCTCTGACCCTTAGAAGCCACTGAATTATTCATTTTAAATGCATGAACTACACAGTATGTGAATTATATCTCAATTACACCTGTTTAAAAAAAAAAAAAAGATGAAAAGCTCATTCAACTCAACGGTCAACCAACAGGCAGGTCCTGAAACTAGATGCCCCAGTCATGGCCAGTGTCTGTGTTTGAGGGAGCTTCGGGAGGCAGGTCAGCCTAGGATCTCAGACTGTGCTCCATGGAACCAAATGGAATGCTGGGAAGACCCAGGGCTTCAGTCCCCATCTGCTGGCTTCTCCCTGGGGTGGTGCAGGCAGTGAGTCTGTTCTCTGAGACAAACCTGATTATCCACCAGGGCTGTAGAAAAGACCCCACAGGTCCAAGTCCCAGCTCTGCCTCTCATTAGCTCTGTGACTTCAGACACGTCATTTTTACCTCTTGGACACAGCTTCCTTCAGTGAAAAAAATATAACTAAAAACAACAGTAACTTCCTAATGGGGTCATGATGAGAATTAAATAATCCACATAAAGCACTCAGCACAGATACTGGCCCACAGTAAATCCTTCCAAACTGTCAGCAGTAAGAATTAACCATCCTTATTTCCTGATTCAGGGAGATAGCCATTTTTTTCACCGTGGAAAAAATATATATCTCGTTCCCTCAGATGCATGCCTTGCTTTGTTTCTTTCTGTACAAAAATCATAAAAGGGAACCATACTCCAGGGGATGCTCTATGTTGGCAGGAACTTTCCAGAAAATCAGGAAACCTGAATCAGCTCGCCCCCAAAATGGTCAGGTCGTAGGGTCATCAGGTGTAAGGCAGATTCTCCCACAAAAATTGGGAACCAGAAGATGCCATCTCCCCTGAGAACGACCCAAAGAGGAAGCCAAGACCAAGCCAGAGAGCCATGTGAGCCGACAGAAACTTCCAGAAAAAGAGGCCGACCCTGACAGTGGCCACTTTCAGAAGGTGTTCAAGGGCGTCCAGACAGGGACACAGCAGTGGAGCCTCTGCTTGCTGGAGCCCCTCTGGGAGACTCATCTAAGGGTCTGGGGGCCACCCCCCGACCCCTACCCCCATCACCTGTGACAGCCGGGTCCTGGGGTATCTCCTGCAGCAGGGAGAGCGAGGAAAAGGTCCACATCAGCGCAGCACTTGCCTCCCTGGAGAGGGGCCCTGCGGTGTCCAGCTGTGTGCACGAGGCCTCCCGCAGCACGCCGGCCTGCAAACTCTGGACGCAGGTCAGATGGGAGGCCAGGCCGGACTGCTGGACCATGTAGGGAAGAGGCGGAGGCTCAGGCCAGGCCTTGGGAGTGAGGGAACCCCCGGTAACCCCCAAATTGGTAGCAACAGCCAAGGCTGGGGGAAGCCCACTGGGGACTACCTTGGAGCTTCAGGATCCCCCTCCCCATAGACAGAGGTGGGAGACCAAGGGAGGCAAGAAAGAGCATTCAGAGATCACCCCAAGGGGAGGAAGGATAAAGCCTCAATTGGAAAATGAAGAAAGCCAGCGCCTACAGTCGCTTCTAGATACTGAGACTCTGTATTAGTCGTGTTAACAGTGATCACCTTCTATCCTTATATAGATGCCTACTGTTTACACTGTGGTGTTGGAGAAGACTCTTGAGAGTCCCTTGGACTGCAAAGAGATCCAACCAGTCCATTCTATAGGAAATCAGTCGTGACTGTTCATTGGAAGGACTGAGGCTAAAGCTGAAACTCCAATATTTTGGCCATCTGATGCGAAAAGCTGAATCATTTGAAAAGACCCTGATGCTGGGAAAGATTGAAGGCAAGAGGAGAAGGGGACGACAGAGGATGAGATGGGTGGCATCACCAACTCAATGGACATGAGTTTGAGCCAGCTCTAGAGTGGACCTTTTCCTCGCTCTCCTGCTGCAGGAGGTACCCCAGGACCCGGCTGTCGCACCATAGCCTGGTGTGCTATGGTCCATGGGTTCCAAAGAGTTGGACACAGCTGAGCGACTGAGCTGAACTGTTTACCCAACACTTTCATCTGCAGGGAGCCGTGGAGGAGAGAGGAGAAGGGGAGAGAGAAGGGAAGGGGAGGAAAGGGGAGGTGGCGGAGCCTTAGGGGGTGGGGGAGAGGAGGATGAGAGATGAGGAAGTGGGGGAGGGGAAGGACAGAGCCTAGGAAGGGGGAGAAGAGAACAGGGAGTGGGCCAAGAGGGAAGGACAGGATCGGGGCGAGCCCCGCTCTCACCTCCTCAGCGGCGGGCAGGGCCTGCGAGCGCAGGGAGGCGCGCACCCTGCGCAGCGAGCACCGCGCCAGGGCCTTGGTCTTGTGCAGCCTGCTTCCGAGTTGCTGGTACGTGGTGGGACACCTGCCCAGGATGTCCACCTGGGCGAGCGGGACCCAGTCAGCGCGCTGCTCCCCATCAGTCCATCACCCACCCCCCTCTCGAGATTCGGAACTCACCTCCTCCACGGTCTGGGGGTCGCGGACTCCCGGGTGACCCTGCAGGAGGCTCAGCACCGCCCGCTTCACGTTCAGGACCCAGCGCGGCTCGGCTCGGCCGGGGCACAGGCGGACCACGCGCCCCGCCTGCAAGACGAAGCACAGCGGCGCCCGGCCCAGGACAGCGCTGCGCGGGGGTGGGCGTCAGGGGGGCCCATCTAAGGCCCCAGGCCACCTCTTCTCTGCTACCGCAACCTTGCCCCTCCAGCGTGGGCCGCTCCCATAAGTCAGTCCCGTAGGAAGCACCCAGCTAGCCCCACACTCCGCTCAAATGGCCTGGCTTCCTAACTCATTTCAGCTCTCCAGCCAGGTCTCAACGAAACCTCACAAAAGACAGCCAAGTCCATGCTTGAAGCTACTCCCAGCCTTGTCACCACCTGAATACAATGGGTGAACCCAGCTTGAAAAAAAAGAAAAAGCTGAGCTTCCCAGGGCGTCCTGCATTGCAAAACTTCTCATTTTCCCAGCCCATTCACGTTATATATTCAGGAAGGAACCTCAGGCTCTGAGCGGTAAAGTGACTTGTTCGGGGCCACAGCTGGGATTCGAACCCAGGCAGGATGGCTCTGGGGTCATGGACAGAGGAGCCTGGTAGGCTGCAGTCCATGGGGTGGCTAAGAGTCAGACACGACTGAGTTACTTCACTTTCACTTTTCACTTTCATGCACTGGAGAAGGAAATGGCAACCCACTCCAATGTTCTTGCCTGGAGAATCCCAAGGACGGGGGAGCCTGGTGGGCTGCCGTCTATGGGGTCGCACAGAGTTGGACACGACAGAAGCGACTTGGCAGCAGCACCAAGGTCACAGGTTAAAAATCTCTGGAACTGATCAAACCCCATAGCAATTATTGCCATGAGCCTCCAGATCTAACCCTGACTCTCTATTAGGTAAAATACCCACCTTATTACCCACCCTATAGCATCCTAACCAATCACATAATGCCACCCTTCCAGCAGGAATTTTCTCTGTCTTGAGGCTCTAAAAAAGTGACTGCTTGCCTGCAAAAGGGTTCGGCTCTCCTTTGAGCCAGCCTGCTGTTCTATCAGGGTCTCCCACTCTGCTAAACTTTATCCTCCTCTCATTCTGCCTGGTGTCTGGAAATTCTTTTCCAACCCGCACACGGACCATGGCAGAAGCGACTTAGGCTCCAGCACTGTAGAAAGGAGGAAACAAGGCCCAGAGAGGGAGAGCGACCGGAGAGGATCACGCAGCAAGTCTGGGAGGAGCTGGGTCCAGAATTCAGCCCAGTGCTTTTCCTGTCACCCCTCACCTGACACAGACCAGGAGCCTGTGTCTGATATGGCCTGGTGAGGGGGGAGGATAGGGCAGGTTGGGGGCGAGGGCTTGGGGAGTACTCCTCTTTGTGTGGGGAGCATTGAAGAGGGAGGTGCCCCGTGATGAAGGGGAAACTGGCAAAGCCCCAAACCCCATCAGCCAGCCAGCAAGCAAAACCTTGGGGGACACAAGTGTCCCTATTGAACTTCCCCAGGGAGGTCACTGGCCCCTCCCCAGCTCTATTTGGAGTCTGCCCCCATCCCCCCACCCACCGTGGCAGCCCCCAGGGCCTCAGGCCTCAAGAGAAATGCTAATGGTTCCCGCCCCTTCTGGAATAACTAATGTCAGTCTGGTCTCTCCAGGAGCTGACAGCCCTGTGCACTGACTTAGCATTTCTGATGAGACTCCCCAGGGACAATAGCCCTGCCTGCCCCCTCGGAAAGGACCCCCCCCTAAGCTTTTCAGTGGGGATCCATTTGCCCCTGGCAGCTCCCCCATCCCTGTATCCCTGCACAAAGGCTTTATTATTTTTTTTTAACAAATGAATTTGCAATCCAAAAGGAAGAGGAATCTGCGGAGATGGGCTTGTCTTCAGACTGGCAGCTGGACTGAGCTTTGTGGCCAGGAAGCCACTGTCAGGAGTCCCTGGGAAACACGCCAAGGGAGAATTCCAGGCTTGGCTGGGTCACCAAGGGGAGCTTGGCTTGGGAAGGGAGAAAGAAGCTATGGGTCTCCAGGAAAATCCCCCATCTCAGCATGGGGGATGGCATCACGGACTCGATGGACGTGAGTCTGAGTGAACTCCGAGAGATGGTGATGAACAGGGAGGCCTGGCATGCTGCGATTCATGGGGTCGCAAGGAGTCGAACACGACTGAGCGACTGAACTGAACTGAACAGCATGGGGGAGGAGGAGAAGGGCAGGCCTCAATGGGTGCCCAGTGTCTTCCAGAATGTTCTTAAGGATGAAGCCCAGAGGGTGCTGGGCAGATATAAAATCTGGACATGCTGAGAATGACAGCCAGGAAAATATGGGGTGAGAGTTCCTTCCTCCAGATAAGGGAAGGCCATCTGAAGCTCTCTGGAGCCACTCAAGGCTCCCACATCACAACCATCACCAGTGGTCCTCATCAATGGCCTGGGTATTTACAAGGTCAAAACAAAGATGGAATCCTCTTTGAACTTCAATCCAAAATGGCCTTTCTCTGCTGTAAAGGGGTTACCCTAATTGATTCTTTCAATACAGTCTGGTACACCCAGTGCCCAGTGGCCATCAGAAAAGGCAGCCGGGCTCACATATGCAGCCCCATGGGGAGCAAGGCCCAGTGTCTTACCTCAAACTCTCCGAATGCTTCAGAACTTCCACCTTGGACCCCAGGATGGATGTCAGCTGGAAGTGCTGGAGCTGAAGCAGGATGCACTGAGTTGGTGACCTCTCCTGGGATATTCCAAGACTACACCAGCACCCCCTTCCCCAACCTAAAGCAGTTCTGGGCCCCCTCATGATTCATTCTGGTGAGGGAGGGGTAGGCAGGGAGATCTGCCCCTTGAGCAGAAGGTTCTAATGTCAGGTGGTAGATGTTGAATATCTCCAGGGTAAATAATTTAAACAGTCAGGCCCCTCTGCTCCCCACTCACTGTACAGAAAGTTCTCATCAGCTTCTTCTGCATTGCAGGTGGATTCTTTACCAGCTGAGCCACCAGGGAAGCCCAAGAATACTGGAGTTGGTAGCCTGTCCCTTTCTCCAGGGAATCTTTTGCAGGCAGATTCTTTACCAGTTAAGCTACCAGGGAAGCCCTATTAGCGTCTCATTTTTCCCCAAAAGGTCCTGGAAGTTTGAGTGAGAGATTCATACGGCTACACAGTATAAACAAAAATAAACTAGGATTGCAAAGCAAACAAAAAATGCTTTGTCATCATGAATAAAAGACTTGGATGTCCCCAAATCACCATGGTGTCACACATGTGTGTACTTATTGCTAAAGAAGATGGACTCTCTGAAGATGGAAAATAAAATCACCCCTAAAACCTGCATCCCAGGTTTCCCTGGTGGCTTAGTGCTAAGGAATCTGCCCGCCAATGCAGGAGATTCGGGTTTGATCCCTAGGTCAGGAAGATTCCACGTGCTATGGAGCAGCTAAGCCGGTGCACCACAACTACTGAGCCTGTGCTCTAGAGCCCGGGCGCAGCAACGGCTGGGGCCCCAGCACCCTCGAGCCTGTGCTTCGCAACGCGAGAAGCCACCGAAATAAGAAGCCTGCACCCCGCAACTAGACAGTAGCCCTTTAGCCACAACCAAAGAAATGCCCAGGCAGCAAAAAGAACGAGGACAGCCTGATTTCACTATCATTATTATTATTATTAGAGCAGTTTCAGGTCCACAGCAATACTGAGAGGAAGGTACAGAAATTTCTCACGCACCCCCTGACTTCCGCATTATCAACATCCCCCACCAGAGTGGGACATCAGTCACAACTGCTGATCCTATACCAATACATAACCATCACCCAAAGCCCCTGATAAAAATGAGGGTTCCTTGGTGTCGTACATTCTATGGGTTTAGACAAACGTATGACATGTGTCTGTCGTTATAGTATCACGTAGTTTCATTGCCCCATGATTTCACATTTACAGAGTAACTAATGCTGGCCTTCCCTGGTGGTCCAGAGAGTGTGACTCCACTTTGCAATGCAGGGGACACCGGTTCGATCCCTGGTCTGGGAAGACCACACGTGTCGTGGAGCAACTAAGCCCGTGTGCCACAACTCCTGAACCCAGAGCCCACGCTTAGACACCGAGAGCAGCAGCTACTGCCGCCCCCGAGCCTTAGAAGCCATGCTCTGAAACGCGAGAAGCCGTGGCAATGGGAAACCCCAGCACCGCAGCTAGAGAGAGCCCACTCATGACGACAAAGACCCAGCGTGGCCAATCAATGAACTATGTATATGTCATTTAAGGGGCACAGTGCTTCTGCTTAGGATGAGGAAAACATTCCAGGGGTGGAGGGTGGAGATGGTTACACAACAGGAGCATGCCTATTGCTCTTGAATTGTACACTTGAAAAGGTTACGATGATAAATTTTACATTACGTATATTTTACCATGATCAAAAAAAAACCAAAATAAAAAATAAGAAGAAACCGGGCACAAAAGAGAACATCCTGCATGATTCCATTAAAGAGAGGCTCAAAGACGGACAAAACTAATCCATCTTGCTGGAACTCAGGGGAGCCTTTGGGAGAAGGGACTGGAAGAGAGAAAGAGGAAGGTTATGGGAGTTTCTTGATCTGGAGCTGGCTACACAGGAGTGTTCAATCTGTGAAATTCCTTGTCCTGAATACTTATATTCACCCTTTTCCTACAAAAATATACTTAATGGATTGCCTCCTAAGTGGCTGTAAATTTTCCATTTATGACACTTTTTTTTTTTTTCACCACACTGTGTGACTTTTGGGATCTCAGTTCCCTGACAAGGGATCAAACCTCTGCCCCCCTGCAGTGGAAGCACGGCGTCCTAAATACTGGACTGCCGGGGAATTCACTATGCCACGAGTCTCTGAAATGAGCCCCTTCTTCCTACCCTTGCGAACATTCAACAGTATCCATTTTTTTAATGCTGAAAACAAAGCAAACAAAATTGTAGCAGTACACAGTTTGCCTTGTGAAGACTGTAGAAAAAACAACCCCTACAGTCTTGATGGACATTAAAGGACAGCAGTGGCAAATCTGACCAAAACCAATATTTTGGATAGTTTAAGAGGTCAGAGGCAGCTCAGAGCCACCTCACAAAAGACTCCATCCTGTGGTCCACATGAAAACATAACAAAGCAGTTTTGAGAAACTCTCATCAGCAAGCACTCCAGTCAGTTCAAAGACTCCTTCCAAATGACAAATGGGACCTAAGACTTTAGTGGAAACTAGGCAGCCATTTATGCAGAGTGGGAAGGTTTGTCCAGGAAACACACGAGAGTCATCAGCAAGAGACCAGAGAAGAGTCAGGCATTTCTGCTTGCAAGAACGTGAGAAAGCTTCAGGAAAATCTTGATGAAAAAGAAACCTACAACCACCAAGAGAATCTAGCTCATAATTCCGCTTCGACCTAACCCAGTACCACCACTGTCCACTATGGCAGACCTCGTTCTACAGTGCTCGACTTAATTGCACTTCCCAGATACTGCCTTTTTTTTTTT
>SJYX01009890.1:346244-374975 GCA_006410675.1 Oreotragus oreotragus
CTTCCCCAACCTAAAGCAGTTCTGGGCCCCCTCATGATTCATTCTGGTGAGGGAGGGGTAGGCAGGGAGATCTGCCCCTTGAGCAGAAGGTTCTAATGTCAGGTGGTAGATGTTGAATATCTCCAGGGTAAATAATTTAAACAGTCAGGCCCCTCTGCTCCCCACTCACTGTACAGAAAGTTCTCATCAGCTTCTTCTGCATTGCAGGTGGATTCTTTACCAGCTGAGCCACCAGGGAAGCCCAAGAATACTGGAGTTGGTAGCCTGTCCCTTTCTCCAGGGAATCTTTTGCAGGCAGATTCTTTACCAGTTAAGCTACCAGGGAAGCCCTATTAGCGTCTCATTTTTCCCCAAAAGGTCCTGGAAGTTTGAGTGAGAGATTCATATGGCTACACAGTATAAACAAAAATAAACTAGGATTGCAAAGCAAACAAAAAATGCTTTGTCATCATGAATAAAAGACTTGGATGTCCCCAAATCACCATGGTGTCACACATGTGTGTACTTATTGCTAAAGAAGATGGACTCTCTGAAGATGGAAAATAAAATCACCCCTAAAACCTGCATCCCAGGTTTCCCTGGTGGCTTAGTGCTAAGGAATCTGCCCGCCAATGCAGGAGATTCGGGTTTGATCCCTAGGTCAGGAAGATTCCATGTGCTATGGAGCAGCTAAGCCGGTGCACCACAACTACTGAGCCTGTGCTCTAGAGCCCGGGCGCAGCAACGGCTGGGGCCCCAGCACCCTCGAGCCTGTGCTTCGCAACGCGAGAAGCCACCGAAATGAGAAGCCTGCACCCCGCAACTAGACAGTAGCCCTTTAGCCACAACCAAAGAAATGCCCAGGCAGCAAAAAGAACGAGGACAGCCTGATTTCACTATCATTATTATTATTATTAGAGCAGTTTCAGGTCCACAGCAATACTGAGAGGAAGGTACAGAAATTTCTCACGCACCCCCTGACTTCCGCATTATCAACATCCCCCACCAGAGTGGGACATCAGTCACAACTGCTGATCCTATACCAATACATAACCATCACCCAAAGCCCCTGATAAAAATGAGGGTTCCTTGGTGTCGTACATTCTATGGGTTTAGACAAACGTATGACATGTGTCTGTCGTTATAGTATCACGTAGTTTCATTGCCCCATGATTTCACATTTACAGAGTAACTAATGCTGGCCTTCCCTGGTGGTCCAGAGAGTGTGACTCCACTTTGCAATGCAGGGGACACCGGTTCGATCCCTGGTCTGGGAAGACCACACGTGTCGTGGAGCAACTAAGCCCGTGTGCCACAACTCCTGAACCCAGAGCCCACGCTTAGACACCGAGAGCAGCAGCTACTGCCGCCCCCGAGCCTTAGAAGCCATGCTCTGAAACGCGAGAAGCCGTGGCAATGGGAAACCCCAGCACCGCAGCTAGAGAGAGCCCACTCATGACGACAAAGACCCAGCGTGGCCAATCAATGAACTATGTATATGTCATTTAAGGGGCACAGTGCTTCTGCTTAGGATGAGGAAAACATTCCAGGGGTGGAGGGTGGAGATGGTTACACAACAGGAGCATGCCTATTGCTCTTGAATTGTACACTTGAAAAGGTTACGATGATAAATTTTACATTACGTATATTTTACCATGATCAAAAAAAAAAACAAAATAAGAAGAAACCGGGCACAAAAGAGAACATCCTGCATGATTCCATTAAAGAGAGGCTCAAAGACGGACAAAACTAATCCATCTTGCTGGAACTCAGGGGAGCCTTTGGGAGAAGGGACTGGAAGAGAGAAAGAGGAAGGTTATGGGAGTTTCTTGATCTGGAGCTGGCTACACAGGAGTGTTCAATCTGTGAAATTCCTTGTCCTGAATACTTATATTCACCCTTTTCCTACAAAAATATACTTAATGGATTGCCTCCTAAGTGGCTGTAAATTTTCCATTTATGACACTTTTTTTTTTTTTCACCACACTGTGTGACTTTTGGGATCTCAGTTCCCTGACAAGGGATCAAACCTCTGCCCCCCTGCAGTGGAAGCACGGCGTCCTAAATACTGGACTGCCGGGGAATTCACTATGCCACGAGTCTCTGAAATGAGCCCCTTCTTCCTACCCTTGCGAACATTCAACAGTATCCATTTTTTTAATGCTGAAAACAAAGCAAACAAAATTGTAGCAGTACACAGTTTGCCTTGTGAAGACTGTAGAAAAAACAACCCCTACAGTCTTGATGGACATTAAAGGACAGCAGTGGCAAATCTGACCAAAACCAATATTTTGGATAGTTTAAGAGGTCAGAGGCAGCTCAGAGCCACCTCACAAAAGACTCCATCCTGTGGTCCACATGAAAACATAACAAAGCAGTTTTGAGAAACTCTCATCAGCAAGCACTCCAGTCAGTTCAAAGACTCCTTCCAAATGACAAATGGGACCTAAGACTTTAGTGGAAACTAGGCAGCCATTTATGCAGAGTGGGAAGGTTTGTCCAGGAAACACACGAGAGTCATCAGCAAGAGACCAGAGAAGAGTCAGGCATTTCTGCTTGCAAGAACGTGAGAAAGCTTCAGGAAAATCTTGATGAAAAAGAAACCTACAACCACCAAGAGAATCTAGCTCATAATTCCGCTTCGACCTAACCCAGTACCACCACTGTCCACTATGGCAGACCTCGTTCTACAGTGCTCGACTTAATTGCACTTCCCAGATACTGCCTTTTTTTTTTTTGCCAATTGAATGTTTGTGGCAACCCTGCATTGAGCAAGTCTATCAGTTTTTCCAAGAGCGTTTGTTCATTTCATGTCTGTGTTACATTTTAGTGGTTTAAACAATACTTCAAATTTTTTCATTATATTTGTTAGCATGGTCTATGATCAGTGATCTTTAATCTTACTACTACAACCCCCGAATGCTCAGATAATAACTAGCTTTTTTCAGCAATATTTTTTAATTATGTACTTTTTATAGACATCATGCTATTGCGCACTTAATAAACTACAATTTAGTATAAACATAACTTTGATATATACTGGGAAACCAAAAAATTAGTGTGACTCGCTTTATTTCAATATTTGTTTTATTTCAGTGACCTGGAATCAAACTTGCAATATTTCTGTGGTGTGCCTGTATAGAGATGCCCAGGGCAGGCCTGGAGTTCCCAGCTGGGTCTGGGCTGTCCATCAGAGTCTGCTCCTTTGCCTACAAAGCCTTGATTTTGCTCACCCCTGGGACCTACAATTTCCAAATTGTGACTCTACATTTATGTTTTTTCCAGTAGTCATGTATGGATGTGAAAGTTGGGCCATAAAGAAAGCTGAATGCCAAAGAATTGATGCTTTTGAACTGTGGTGTTGGAGAAGACTCTTGAGAGTCCCTTGGACTGCAAGGAGATCAAGCCAGTCAATCCTAAAGGAAATTAGTCCTGAATATTCATTGGAAGGACTGATGCTGAAGTTCCAATACTTTGGCCACCTGATGCAAAGAACTGACTCATTAGAAAAGACTCTGATGCTGGGAAAGATTGAAGGCGGGAGAAGAAGGGGACGACAGAAGATAAGATGGTTGGCTGGCATCACTGACTCAATGGACATGAGTTTGAGTAAGCTCTGGGAGTTGGTGATGGACAGGGAAGCCTGTTGTGCTCCAGTCCATGGGTCACAAAGAGTTGGACACAACCTAGCAACTCAACTGAACTGATTCTCCCAAGGACATAGCTTGATCCCATCCTGTGGCTATACCTGCTCCAAGGAATACCCTTCACTCCTTTAATCTCCACTCCTCCCCACACTGGATCTACCCTGGCACCCTCTACAACCAAAATGGCACCACATTCTGATATTACTCTAGAGCCCTCATTTGAATTTGATTTCAGGGACTATGGCTTCCCCGTGGCCCTCCCCCATGTCAACGTGACCCCCTGGTTACTCAGTGATACTCACCCGTAAGGCCATCTGGCAAGGGCCCAGCACATCTAGGGTAACCAAGCCTTGCAGACCAAGGCCACTCCCCTCCACCTGGGCCCCCTGCAGGCTGGTGCTGGTGTTAGTGGAAAAGTGATAGACATATCTGGTGCCCACGGGGAGGTGAGGATCAGCTGACCCTGGAGGGCAGAGAAAGGGCACATGACGTCACCTTGACAATCTGACACCTTCTGAGACTCAGCTCCACCTGGACTACTTAGGCATCCTAACTGTCACCTTCCCCTCTCATCTGGCCTGTGAGCTGCCTGCTCCCAGCTCAGGGGAAGGCTGCAGACCCCAAGAGAGTGAAGAAGAAAATGAAGATAATCACAAGGAGTGCTTAATCAACATTACCTAGTGTTTCCCATGCTAGGCCTTCTTCTAAAGGCTTTATACACTCCAGAGTTTCTCAGCCTCCGTGGTATCAATATTTTGATACCATATAATTCTGTTGTGGGGGCTGTTCTGTACATTATAGGATGTTCAACAGCATCTCCAGACGCCAGTGGCATGCCCCAGTTGGGACAAGCAAAAATGTCCCCAGACTTTGCAAAATGTCCCTGGTAGATATAGTCATCCTGGTTGAGAACGACTGATCTATTTTACATTAGCTTTTGGAAGCCTTATAACAACTTTGAAGTGGGTACTCTTATTTTCTCCATCTTACAGAGTTGGAAACCAAGGCTCAGAGAGGTTAACTGACTTACCCAAGGTTGAAGAGCTGGGATCCAAATGTTGGCTGTCTGGTGATTCCTCACCTACCGCCTTGGTAGATATCAGCAGGGACAGGGGGGTGGGTTGGATAGAGTTCCCTGATCTTTTCAGAACACAGAGCTGCAGAACTGGCTAGTCTGGAGGTATTGGAGATAGTGGGGAGGTGGGGGAGGTACTCTGGGGTAGATCGGATCTAGAGAGCAGAGAGTCTGTGATTCCCGAACCTTCTATTTAGACCACAGACCAGTTGCGAAACACCATTAAAGTGTTAATTATGACAGCTCATCCTTCTCCTGGGCTTTGAAATTGAATGAACACATTCATGTTCATTTCTTTGTGCTCAAAATATAACCACATCTCACATTCCAAAAATGCTTCCTTCTAAGCCATTTGCCCCCAGTTCCTCTCATCTACTCAATCCCAAGATGCAAATAGAATCACTTGGCTGAAGATTTTACTCCACCTGGGGACCACAGAGTATGAGGGAAAGCCCCAGGGCCTTAGGGCTGGGATGGTTTAAGAACATTTTAACCTGAGTGTGTGATTTGCTTCTCTAAATGCTGACGATTGGTTGGCCTTTGCAGAACCAGTCTTGCTCTTTCCCACTGGTCTCCCTAGGAATGCGGCTGAGGCCCTCAGGGGTTGTCCCTAATTAGACCTGGCCACGATCAGCTTTGCCTCCCCAAACCCCTGCCCCACCCTGTCTTGAGTTCACCAGAAGTGTGATAAGGTCTCCGGGACTCACCTGTGCAGGAAGTCATGCAGGAGGCCGCCTGCCCCACCAGCGAGTCTGGCATTTCTGAAATCACAAATCGGATGGAACCAGGGCAAGGCCAGGAGGAGACATGCAACAGCCCCCTCCCGTGGGCCGCTGACCTGCTCTGGAAAGAGGATATTAAAGGGGCCAGGGGGACAAAAAGAGATAATTCCCACTCTCCTCTCTCACGCGGAGCTGGGAGTAACCTCCATGCACCCTGCAGCCGCCCCACTTTTCCCCATCTTGGGTACTAACACCACTGTTCTCCCACTGCTCCAGCTGGTAACCTGGAAGCCGTGCTTCCTCTTCTCCCTTATCATCACCCCAAGCCCCACGTGTCGCCAAGTGCTGCCAATTCCATCAGGTCTCCATCCCCTCCTCCCTCCGTCAGCTCATCCCTCCTTCCTTCCAGTCACCTCTCTGTGGACCCCTCCCTCCCTCCAGCCATCTGTCTGTCTCTCCCTCCCTCTATCCACCCATCCATCCCTCCTTTCATTCATCTGTCTGTCTCTCTCTGTCCATCTTTCTATCCATCTATCCATCCCTCCCTCCCTTACTCCATCCTTCTCTCTCTCCATTCATGTCTCCACCCCCACAGCCATTGCTCCAGGCAAAGCCTCATCTTCTCTCAGCTAGACCACTGCAGCAGCCTTCCCTGTGTCCACAGTTCATTCCCAACAGTTACAGTCATGTTTTAAAGCCCTTAATCTAATCGCATCACTCCCTGCGTAAGAGCTCCTAAGTCTCTCCCCAACCACCTCAACCCACATGCGTTCATAATAAAATCCTTCCCAAGCCAGCCGGCCTCTGTCTGCCCCTTTGGTCGTATCTCACCCCACTTGACCTCCAGCCATGCTGGTCCTTCTCCAGCTCAAGGCCTTTACACATACTGTGCCCTCTGGTCTCAACTCTCTTCCTCCAGTTCTCACGTCTCCACTCCTTCAGACCCCAGCGTAAGCGTGTCTCCCTGTCCAGAGTAAACCCCCCCTTGTCAGTCCCTATCTTAACATCCTATTCTCTTCACAATGCTTATAAAAATGTTAATGATTTCACTATCTTGGTCATCTTCATCAAAATTCTATCCCCGAGTGCCTGGTTCCCAGTTGATACTGGAATGAATAAATGAATGTATACAAGTAGCATAAAGCACTTATCATGTGCCAAGCGCTGTTCCAAACAAATTATATATTCAGCACCTTCAATCCTGACAGTTCCCTGTCGTAAGTGCGATTATTACTCCCATTTCACGGAGGCCCAGAGACTGAGACACAGCTAGTAGAGGAGCCAGGATTTGGACCCAGGCATCCTGAGTCCACAGCCTTAACCACCACATTGTTATGAAGGAATAAGTGAGTGAATAAGGGAATGGGTGAACCAACAAAGGCAAGCCCGAAAGACTGCGGCAGTGAAGGATGGGATCTGGCTCAGCTCCCTGGTCGATCTCATAACACCTCATTCACCCACCATCTAAGCTGCAATGAGCGCACAAGCAGGACGGCCAGGGACCTCCTCCGGCTGCCGAGGATGCTCAGGGGACCCTCAGACCTCTTCCCTGGAAGGGCCAGCATCTCTCCATCCGCCCGTTCGAACCCTCACCTGAAGACTCCCCATTTCCATCTACTGTCACTCCTCATTTGTCCTTCCTTCCAGCCATATGCCTGGCATTTCCTGGACATCATCCATATCCTTTCAGAACAGCCTTAGCCAGGGGTCCATCTGCAGCCATTTTCATAGAATGACTTTCCAATAAGAGCATTTCTATTCTCAAAACCACCCCCTCTGTGCCTCAACTGGTAATCATGACATGTGCCAGCCTGTTTTTAATCCCTTAAGAAAAATATAGTTTCCCAAAATAAGGGGAAAGTACATTTTATGCCACATCATTTAAACCTTTGCAATAATAGAAAACGGTAGGGTATTTGGCAGAGTTTTCGCTTCCCCTGAATGTTTTGGCTCATCCAACAAAATACTCTTTGCATTAAAGTAGAATATCAATGGCTAAAACCACATTTCAAAGACATTTAACTCAATCAATTTCCCTGCCAACTTGCCTTCAACGCTTTGATCACTTGAACCCTGGGCTCCAAATTAAACATGTTCGTGCATAACCATTAAACTCCCAGTTGTGCACGGATCTGGCATTCAGCTTCTTTGTTCCACCGATAACCTCTGCGTCAGTTTTTTCTGCCCAGCTACGCCAAGAGCAGTGATGCCTGCAAGCCTGGGTCTACCATGAAGGAAGAAGGGGTGTTCGGAGAACATTCTGCTTGAACCAAGTCTGTTTCCCTTCCATTTTTCAAGCACTTACAAAGACATATCTAAAGCTTTAAAAAAAAGTTTCTGAAGAACAAAGACCATTCAATTATCCTACTAAACATATCAACCAAGAAGGGGAAAACGTTGAAAACTGGGGAGTAATCAATCTTTCCAGCACTTCTAGGGAGAGACTGGAAACGGACTGAAATTGATGTCATCTCTACCACTCAGGAATGAAATCGAGCCTCATTTCAACCTTCTCAGAAGTCAGGTCTGATTCCCATTCATTTATTTACCCAGCCAGTACACTCACTAAGCACCAACTGTGTGAGGGGCAAATAGGGGAGAATACAATGAGTAAAACAGCTGCAACGGGACCTGCACTTTCTGGGAAGTATGTGCCAGCCACACGCGGCTAGTGGACATCTGAAATGTAGCTGGTGCTATGAAGAAGCCTTTTATTTTATGTAATTTTAACAAAATTTAAAACCTATGCTCAAGTCAGCTATTGGAAAACTTTTTAATAAATTTTTTTTAATGTTTTAATTGGAGGATTATTGCTTTCCAACATTGTGTTGGCCTCTGCCATACACCAGTGTGAATCAGCCGTAGGTATACACATGCCCCCTTTCTCTTGAACCTCCCTCCCACTCCCTGTGGAAAACTTTCAAAGATGTTTGAAACGACTCAGGATGTGAAAGAACTGGGGGTGGGGATTTGAGCTAATTTTTATTAAATGATGGACAAAGCACATTATATAAAACAAAGTGATATAGTACTATGAGATAAGCCTAATGTTTTCAAGAATTCCTTGCATGTTTAGCCCCGATCTTGTCTTATCACATTCTACAGAATACACCATAGTCTTGCCTCATGTCCAAATTTACCTTGTTTGATATAATCTGAGGATCCATGCCTTGACTTTAACCCCTACTTCTGTCTTACCCAAAATGGTCGAGATAACTATTTCATATCTCCCATCTTTACTGTCTCAAATAAGTACTTCTCCACTTAATACTAAAACCTCATCATGCCCCACTCCCAAAGTAAAAAGCATAATGACATCATTCATCTCTTTCAACTCAAAATGTTAAGATATCTAATAAGAGATCAAGCATTTGCAATGAACATTTAGCATTCAAATGTTCTAACTATAAAGGACACAGTGGATTTCGAAGAACAGAAAATAAAACTCATTAATAATTTCTATATTGATTACATTTCCTAATGATATTTTAGATATGTTGGGTCAAGTACAATAACTCTGGCCACCCGATGCAAAGAGCTGACTCGTTAGAAAAGACTCGATGCTGGGAATGATTGAAGGCAACAGGAGAAGGGGGCGGCAGAGGATGAGATGGTTGGACAGCATCACTGACTCAGTGGACGTGAATTTGAGCAAATTCTGGGAGACAAGGACAGGGAAGCCTGGCATGCTGCAGTCCATGGGGTAAAAAAGAGTCAGACATGACTTAGTGACCGAACAACAATTACAATATACTTTTACATTAATTCCAGGACTTCCCTGGTGATCCTGGTGGTTAGGAATCCCCACCTGCCAATGCAAGGGACACAGGCTGGGTCCCTGGTCCATGAAGATTCCGCATGTTGTGGGACAACTAAATCCATGCACCACAGCTACTGAGCCAGTGCCCTGCGACAAGAGACGCCTCTGCTAGGAGAATGGACGCATACATACGTGCGGCTGAGTCCCTGTGCTGTTCACCTGAAAAGGCTTCCACAACATTGCTAATCAGCTAAACCCAGTACAAAATTAAAAGTTAAAAAAGCCCCCACTCACAACTAGAGAAAGCCCATGCGCAGCAACGAAGACCAGGGCAACCAAAACAAAATTTTAAAAAATATTTTTAATTAATTTTACCTTCTAACACTTTTTAAATGTGGCTACTTGAACATTTAAAATTACATATTGGCTTGCACTGTATTTTTAGTGGATAGAGCTGGCCTATATCTTCCCACAATAAACAGACAACAAATTTAAGTTCATTTCACATTGTTACCGTACAGACTGCTAAGCATCCTTGCACACCGGCTTGGGGAGCCTAGAAGTCAGCGTTTCCTCACTTAGGATTTCAAATCTGGACTCTGGATTCCAGAGGATGTTGGTGGAAGATGGGAGTGAGAGACTTGTAACCTCTCCTTCCTTCTCCCCCCATGAAAGGTAAAACCAAGGATGTGCAGAAGGACCGGTAAACAGGCATCTGGCTATAAAAACACCATCCCAAGTGGATCTGGGCTGCCGCCCCTTTGCCCCAACAGAACAGGGTTGAGCAGCTTTACTTACTCCCTGCAGTCGCTGGTGCCAGCACCCAGAACAGGACCAGACCAAGGAAGCCCAGGGGCGCTGGCATTGCTGCTGGCCTGAAGGAGCCCCACGCCACCAGCCTCTCTCTTCAGGGCAACTCCAAAGAGCCCAGAAAGGAGCCTTCTCTCCCAAAGGAGAGGGTTCAGCTTCAATTCACTCTCCCAGTAAGCAGAGGATGGGAAGGGGAGGAGGGGGCTTCCAGGGCAAAGACCCAGCCAATCAGAAGCCTCTAAAAAAGTTCTTAGCCTCAGGAAGGGCGGAGGGGGGTGTTCTGATCAGTGAGGGGGAAAAAAAATCCCTTTTCTGTCTAGGGAAAAAAAAAAGATTTGCCTCTTCAAGTCTTGTAAATAGAGCTCTTGGGGCAGAAGGCAGTGTAGCATGGTTGGCCCTATTTTGTGTGTGGTCTAATGGATAGAACATAACATTTGATCATTTTAGCCATTTGAAAGTGGTAATTTGGTGGCATTGAGTATATTTGTGACACTACACAACCATTACCACCATACTGAGTTCTGAGGTCTGATTTGGGGTTTGCCATTCCCCGTACTTAGTTAGGGTGGGCAAAGTAAACAGAAGGGCCAGCCTGGCCTCAGAAATGGCTCTCAGCAGCTGAGGGTCCTATTTCCATGCTTCAGGCCCAAGGCCTCCCTCCTCGGGAGAAGCAGGGCAAATCTTCTGGGAAGCCTGAGGGTCCACTCACATGTTCCCCCAGGCTCCCTGCCATCCACCCGCACCCCCTGGTTTTGGGGCTGCAGGCAGCCAGGCGCCTCAGCTATTGCGTGTTTCAGCCCCTGCAGGTCTCATGGACTAGCCCCTCCTCTTACGCACCTGCTTCCACAATAAGTGTGCTTTCCTTTTCTTTATTTTCTTCTTTTTGGGCTGCAACTCATGGCATGCGACATGCAGGGAACTTCCCTAACCAGAGATCAAACACGTGCCCCCGGCAGTGGAAGCACCGAGTCTTAACCGCTAGACCACCGGGGAAGCCCCACATGTGCTTTTTTACAAACCCCTCTGAGATGGGTGGCAGAATGGTAGAGAATCCGTCTGCCAATGCAGGAGACACAGGTTCAATCGCTGGGTTGGGAAGATCCCCTGGAGAAGGAAACGGCAACCCACTCCGGTATTCCTGCCTGGAAAATCCCACGGACAGAAGAGCCTGGTCAGCTATAGCCCTCGGGGTTGCAAAGAGATACGACTGAGAGCACATGCATTGAGACAGGTCCTACAATGTTCCCACTTAAGGTACACAATCCAGTAGTTCCGGTATACCCACAGGCTTGTACAGCCAATACCAGAACCAATTTTAGCACATTTTCATCACCGTAAAAGATACCCCCAACCCCCCACAAGCAGTCATTCTTCGTTTCCGTCACCCCAGTCCCCGGTCCCCAGCGGTCGGCTTCCTGTCTCCGTGGCTCTGCCTCTTTGGGACACTTCCCAGAAAGGGACTCGTTCAACCTGTGGCATGTTGTGTCTGGCTTCTTTCACGGGGCACCACGTTTTCAAGGTTCAGCCATGCACTAGCCTGTGCCAGTATTTCATTCCATTTTATAGCTGAATATTGTTCGATCGAATGGGTAAAGCACATTTGTTTGTTCATTCACCTCTTAACAGTTAAATGTAGCTTTCTTAAATGAAGCCCAACTTGACTGACACGTTATATTCTATGGAAATAACCAACCATGCTTTTAGACTTGGGCCATTTTCTTTTTTAAATTGTACTCATTTATTTACGGCTGTGCTGGACCCTTGTGGCTGTGGCTGCAGTGAGCGGGGGCTCCTCTAGTTGTGGTATGCGGGCTTCTCTAGTTTCAGAACACAGGCTCTTGGTGCGCAGGCTTCAGGAGCTGCCACTCACAGGCTATAGGGCACAGACCCAACGGTTCTGGTGCACGGGCTTAGTTGCTGTGAGGAATGTGGGATCTTCCTGGACCAGGGATCGAACCCGTGTCCCCTGCATTGGCAGGCGGATTCTGTACCACTGAGCCGCCAGGGAAGCCCAAGTCATTTTCTTTTATATTTTGAAACCAGTAATTTCACCTTCCCTTCCTGCAGCTCGAGCATTTGCACTGCCTGAGTACAGAAACTCCCAACATACAGGGCTGAAGACTGAAATAGCCACTGAGCTTACAGCTGCCTGGGGCCCCACGATGCATTATGGGCAGGGCGTGCTACTAAATACTGTGAAAAAAAGCAGAAAATGATGTCCAACTGGGCTGGCCTGGGTGGGCTAAAATTCTTGAAGGGAAATGAGATGCACAAGCAAAAATCATGAAATGTACTAAGGAGAGCCCTGGGAACAGCTTATGGAGGAGAGATTTCCCAGGACTTTGAAGACTTGATAGTAATATTGTTAGAAAACTGTATACTTGTGACTGGGCAAGAAATAAGTCCTGGAGCCTAATAGTACACTGTTTACAGACAACAAAATGATATTGTAAACACTGAACTTGCTAAGAGTCTAGATCTGAATTTTCCCCAACACTATAAGAAAGACATTATATATGATGCAAGAGAGCTGTTAGCTAAGGCTACAATGGTAACAGTATTGCAGTATAAATGTATCACACTAATGGGTCACATGCCTTAAGCTCATCCAATGTCAAGTGTCAAACATATCTCAATTTTTTAAAAACCTGAGTGACTTCACTTTTCACTTTCATGCATTGGAGAAGGAAATGGCAACCCACTCCAGTGTTCTTGCCTGGAGAATCCCAGGGACGGGGGAGCCTGGTGGGCTGCCGTCTGTGGGGTCGCACAGAGTCAGACACGACTGAAGCGACTTAGCAGCAGCAGCAGCAGTACAGGTACAAGGCAAAACACTTATTGAATATTAACTCATTCAGTCAAACCTTCCCACCGCTTACCCCCACCAACAACCCACCAGGTTGAACTAGCAGCATCCCATTGTACAGACAAAAAGAAGAGACACAGAGAGGTTAAGTCACTTGCCCAAAGTCACACAGCTTCTGAGGATTTTAACCCAGGGTTGCTCCAGGGTCCCTAAGCTTTTAACTTGGACAGCTTTGCTCAGTGGTTGTCACTTTCTCCATCTTCTCCTCCAGGAGACTCTGGTCTCTGCCCACACGTCTAGATTCCTTCCCCTTTCAGAGTCAAGAATCTGAAAGAAAACCTTAAAGGGACTTCCCTGGTGGTCCAGTGGTGAAGATCCCGTGCTACCAATACAGGGGGTCTAGGGAACTAGGCCCCACATGCCTCAACAAGAGTTTGCATGTTCGCTGCAACTAAAGATCCTGAGTGCAGTAACTAAGACCTGGCGCAGCCAAATAAATGCAGATTACTTTTTTAAAAAGCAGAGTTAAAAAAAAAAAAACAGTTCAACTTTCCATATGATGCTTCTCAATTAACACAACAGCATCACAGTCTAGGCCTGGAAAACGAGAACCACTGGTGTGTGGGGGGTGGGCAGCTCTCCCGCTTCCTCTCTCCAGGACATTCTGATGACCACTTGGGTTTTCCATCAACCCAGGCTACTGGAATTGACCAGGGTAGGGCTCCCAGCATCTCTGGCCTCGCTTCCCTGTGTCCACCAAGCTGCTTCCTCCTTGAAAGAATTTGCAGGATTGGGGTGGCAAAGAACTGGAGGAGAGCTTCTAGTACTGAAATAAGACAGAGGATAAAATAAGGCCCATCACTTCCAAGTCAGAACCACCAAAAATAAGAAGCCTGCTCTTTAAACCACTGTGGATGGTGACTGCAGCCATCAAATTAAAAGATACTTGCTCCTTGGAAGAAAATCAGTGACAAACCTAGACAGCATATTCAAAAGCAGAGACATTACTTTGCCTACGAAGGTCCGTCTAGTCAAAGCTATGGTTTTTCCAGTTGTCATGTATGGACGTGAGAGTTGGACCATAAAGAAAGCTGAGTGCCTAAGAACTGATGCTTTTGAACTATAGTATTGGAGAAGACTTTTGAGAGCCCCTTGGACTGCAAGGAGATCCAACTAGTCCATTCTAAAGGAAATCAACCCTGACTATTCATTGGAAGGACTGATGCTGAAACTAGAGCTCCAGTCCTTTGGCCACCTGATGCGAAGAGCCGACTCATTGGAAAAGACCCTGATGCTGGGAAAGATTAAAGGCAGGAGGAGAAGGGGACGACAGAGGACGAGATGGTTGGATGGCATCACCGACTCAGTGGACACGAGTTTGAGCAAACTCCAGGAGATAGTGAAGGACAGGGAAGCCTGGCGTGCTGCAGTCCATGGGGTCACAAAGAGTCGGACACGACTGAGCCGCTGAAGACAAAGACAGCATGATTTTAGAGAGCTGTGACAGGAGATGCCACACTGGAGAGAAGAACTGACCGGTAGGGGGTGCAGTGAGCTCTTCTTACGTGGGTAAAGACTTTTACAGGCGCTTTGCCCTTTATAAACACTTCAGCCATGTTTCTCAAGACTATTTTTCAGAGCAGCTTTTGGTTCATGGCAAAATCGACAGGACGTCATAGAGATTTCCCAAATACCCCTGCCTTCATGCATGCCTAGCCTTCCCCACTGTCAATATCCCCCATCAGAAAGGCAGATTTGTTACCACTGATGAACCTTTGATGACAGATCATTATCACCTAAAGTCTGTTGTTTACCTTAGGGTTCACTGGGTGCTGAAAATTCTGTGGGTTTGGACACATGTATGATGACATATCTACCATTATAGTATCACATCGCTGCCCTAAAAATCTGTAATCTGCCTGTTCACCCCTCTTTCCCCGAGTCCCTGGTAACCACTGATGCTTTTACTGTCTCCCTAGTTTTGCCTTCTCCAAAATGCCATGTAATTGGAATCACACAGTACATAGCCTACTCGTATCAGCTTCTTTCATGTAGCAATATGCATTTAAGCTCCCTCCATGTCGTTTTCATGGCTTGATAGCTCATTTCTCTTTAGAGATGAATCATATTTCATTGTCTAGATGTACCACAGTTTATTTCACCTACTGAAGGATGCCTTGGTTGCTCCTAAATGTTAACAATTACACTAAAACCACTATAAACATCCATGTGGAGATTTCTGTGTGGATATACGTTTTCAGTTCACTTGGGTAAATAGTAATATGATCCAGTAAGTTGCTGGATCATATGGTGAGACTATAATTAATTTTGTAAGAAATCACTGAACTGTTTTCCAAAGTAGCTGTACTGGGAGTTTGCTGGTTGCCTAATGGTTATGATTCTGGGCTTTTACTGCCTTGGCCTGAGTTCAATTCCTGGCTGGGGAACTAAGATTCCACATGCTACACAGCACATCCTAAGTAAACATGTAATGGTATTCATCGTTTTAACTTTCATTTCCCTGATGACATTGATGCAAAGCATCTTTTCACATGCTTATTTGCCATCTGTACATCTTCTTTAGTGAGGTGTCTGTTAAGGCCTTTGTCCCATACTTTGTTTCTTATCGTTGTTTCAAGGGTTCTTTGGATATGTTAGGGTAATAGTCCTTGATCAGATGTATTTTTTGCAAATATTTTCTCCCAGTCTATAACTGATCTTCTCATTCTCTTGAAAGTGTCTTTTGCAAGGCAGACATTTTATATTTTACTTAATTCCAGCTTATCAATGTTTTTCTTCCATAGATCATGTCTTTGGTGTTATATCTAAAAAGTCATCATCAAAGCCCAGGTCATCTAGATTTTTTACTAAGAGTTTTATCATTGTGACTTACATTTACATCTGTGATCCATTTTGAGCTAATTTTTGTGAAAGGTGTGAGGTCTGTGTCTAGTTTTTTTTTTTGGCAAGTGTTCCAGCACCATCTATTAAAAAGACTGTTGTTGTTCCATTTTATTGCCTTTGCCAAAGATTAGTTCGCTATATTTAGGAGGGCCTGTTTCTGGATTCTGCTGACCTATCTAATGCCAGTATCACACTCTTGAATTCTGTAGCTTTATTGTAGTTTTGAAATCAAGTAGTGTCAGTCTTCCCACTTTTTCTCCTCCAGTATCGTATTAGCTACTCTGGGCCTTTTGCAACTGCGTATTGCCTGGCAGGCTACGGTCCATGAGGTCACAAAGAGTCAGACACATTTGCGTACACGCAATATAAATGGTATCGATTTTAATTTCAAAGTCCACATGTTCATTGCTAGTAGATAGGAAAGCAGTTGGCTGCTGTATGTTAAACTTTTCCATCTTTTGTCCAGGCTACATGGCACATGGGATCTTAGTTCCCCAATCAGGGATTGAACCCACACCTCCAACACTGCCAATATAGAGTCCTCACCACTGGACCACCGAAGAAGTCCCTACTGTATATTAATCTTGCATCCAGCAATCTTGCTACAATTGCTTAATAGTTTCAGATTTCTTTTTGGTTGATATTTTCACATTTTCTATATAGGTGATCATGTCATCTGTGAAGAAAGATAGTCTTATTTCTTCCTGGTATATCCTTCGCTTATATTTTTGAATTACCTAGGGCTGTCAGTAACATGTTGAAAAGGAGTGGTGAAAAGAGATGTCCTTGTCTTGAACCTGATCTCAGGGGGAAAGCTTGGATTGCTAGATTTGATTTGCTAATATTTTGCTGATTTTTTTTTTGCATCTAGATTCATAAGCTATTGCTTTATAATTTTCCTTTTAGTGTCTTTGTCTGAGTTTCGTAGGGTAAAGCTGGCCTCCTAAAATTCATTAGGAATTACTCCCTCTGCTTCTATCTTCTGAAAGAGAATGTAAAAAACTGGTGTAATTTCTTCCTTAAATGTTTGGTAGAATTCACCAGTGGACCCACTTGGTCTGATAATTTCTGTGTTGGAAAGTTATGAATTCTTGACTCAATTTCTGTAAAAGATATGTGTGTTTAGATTGTTTATTCTTTCATGTGTGGGCTTTGGCAAACTATGTCTTCCAAGGAATTGGTTCATTTCATCCAGTTTATTAGATTTGTGGGCATAGAGTTGTTTATATTCCTTGATTATCTTTTTAACGTCCATGGGATCTGTAAAAATGTCTCATCTCTCATTTATGCTGTTAGCAATTTGCATTCTTTCTCTTTTTCCTTAGTTAACCTGGCTAGAGGCTTGTCAATTTGACTTTTCTAGGAACTAGATTTTAGATCTGTTGATTCTCTCTGGTTTCCTGTCCCAACTTCATTGGTTTCTGCTCTGATTTTTATCCCTTCTTTTCTTCTGCTTTCTACAATTTGCTCTTCTTTCTCTAGTTTCCTCAGGAAGTAGTTTATTGACCTTAGATATTTCTCCTTTTCTCATATATGCATTCAGTATTATAAATCCCCCTGTGAGCACTTCTTGCATTGAATCCCACACATTTTGACAAGCTGCATTTTCATTTAGCTCAAAATACTTAAAACTTTCTCTTGAGGCTCCTTTTTTGGCTCATGTGTTATTTAGAAATGTGTGTTTCAGTCTCCAGGTATTTGAGGATTTTTCTAGCGGTTTTTCTGATATTGATTTAGAGTTTGATTCCATTGTGATCTGAGACCAGACACTGTGTGACTTCTATTTTCTGCTGTATCTTTTATCTTTGAAGTAAAGACTGCTCCACATTGATTACTAATGTGATTGGAAACACTGGGGTTGGTGGAGAGGGATAGCCCGTCTCTTTACTTTTTCATTTAGCTGTGTGATCTTAGAAAAGTCACCTGACCTCTCTGGACTCATTTATTCACTGGCAAAATGAAGGGGTTGTAAATTACCGTTCAGGTGTCCTCTGGCTCCATGTTATGTTCAAGTGGAAAAGAGAGAGGCCCAAAAGGAGCCAAGTACACATGGGAATTACCATATGATGAAAACAGCGCTACAAATAGTTAGAGACAGATAACTTAATGGACAGCGTATATGAGCATCCTATTCACAGAAAACAGTGCAGAAATAAACTTTTATCAAACTAAAGATGCTTGACCTCAGCCATAAAAGAAATACAAAATAAAGCTACCAGGTGAGTTTCTCCAAAAGTCAAACATACCCCTGCTGTTTGACCCACCCACTCTGTTCTGAAATAATTAACCAACAGTAAGCATAGGTCCATGCAAAGACTTGGACATGAATATTCATAACAGCTTTGCTTGTAAAGCATAAACAGTGTGGTAAATCCATACAATGAAACACTATTCAGTTATAAAGAGAAACCAACTATTGGTATATACACGGATATGCTGCTGCTGCTGCTAAGTCGCTTCAGTCGTGTCCGACTCTGTGCGACATCATAGACGGCAGCCCATGAGGCTCCCCGTCCCTGGGATTCTCCAGGCAAGAACACTGGAGTGGGTTGCCATTTCCTTCTCCAGTGCATGAAAGTGAAAAGTGAAAGAGAAGTCGCTCAGTCGTGTCCAACTCTTAGCGACCCCATGGACTGTGGCCCACCAGGCTCCTCCGTCCGTGGGATTGTCCAGGCAAGAGGACTAGAGTGGGGTGCCATTGCCTTCTCCGATACACGGATATAGATGAACCTAAAAATAATTATTCTGAAAGATGCTGGAGGGGGGAGAACAGTGTCTCCATTTACATGAAATACTAGAAACTGAAAATTTGGAAAGCAAATCACTGATTGCATGGAAAGTGTAATTTGCATCATAAAGAATGAGGAAATTTGTGGGTAATGAGTGTTTTCCCGATCTTGATTGTGATCATGGTTCTACTGGCATAAACATGTCGAAATGTATCACACTGTACTCTTTAAATACGTGTGGTTTGCTGTATGTCAATTATACCTCAGTAAAACTTCCTAAGTCTACCAGGTGATATCCTGCTCTTCTGCCAGACAGACCAAGATAAAGCACTGTGATAAATGGCTACAGTGTGAGGAGGCAAGCATCCCATGGACTACAGCAGGGCAGAAATGAGCACGAGCTTTGAGGAGGAACGGAAAGTTATGACCAACCTGGACAGCATATTCAAAAGCAGAGACATTACTTTGCCAACAAAGTTCTATCTAGTCAAGGCTGTGGTTTTTCCAGTGGTCAGGTATGGATGTGAGAGTTGGACTGTGAAGAAAGCTGAGCGCCGAAGAATCGATGCTTTTGAACTGTGGTGTTGGAGAAGACTCTTGAGAGTCCATGGGACTGCAAGGAGATCCAACCAGTCCATCCTAAAGGAGATCAGTCCTGGGTGTTCACTGGAAGGACTAATGTTGAAGCCAAAACTCCAATACTTTGGCCACCTCATACGAAGAGCTGACTCATTGGAAAAGACCCTGATGCTGGGAGGGATTGAGGGAAGGAGGAGAAGGGGATGACAGAGGATGAGATGGCTGAATGGCATCACTGACTTGATGGACATGAGTTTGAGTGAACTCCGGGAGTTGGTGATGGACAGGGAGGCCTGGCATGCTGTGATTCATGGGGTCGCAAACAGTCAGACACGACTGAGCAACTGAACTGAACTGAAAATTTAATCAAGAGCCCCTTGGACAGCAGGGAGATCAAACTACACAATCCTAAAGGAAATCAACCCTGAACATTCATCGGAAGGACTAACGCTGAAGCTCCAATTGGCCACCTGATGGGAAGAGCTGACTCACTGGAAAAGACCTGGATGCTGGGAAAGGTTGAGGACAGGAGGAGAAGGGGGCAACAGAGGATGAGGTGGTTGGATGGCATCACCGACTCCATGGACATGAGTTTGAGCCCACTCCAGGAGACAGTGAAGGGCGGGTAAGCCTGGCGTGCTACAGTCCATAGGGTCCCCAAGAGTCAGACACGACTCAGTGACTGAACAAGAAAATTTAGATACACTTACTTTTGACCTACATCTACAAAAGATTTTTTTTTTTTAATTACCTAGTTTCCTACTACTGCTATAACACATTACCACCAGTTCAGTGGCTTAAAACAATACCCATTTATGATCTCAAAGTCCTGGAGGACAGAAGAGCAAGTGCAACAGCAGCTCAGTTGCTTCAGACCTCACAGGCTGAGATCAAGGTGTTACTTTTTCCTGGTGGATCCTTGCAGGGAATTTCACACGTTGCCAAGCAAAGCCACATGCTCTTTCTTCCTTCTGTCCCATCTTTTAACATATAATGGTGACCTAAAACGTGCAACACTGTGCCTGTTCTTTTCCTCAACAAAACATCACAGCTCTGACTTGCTCTTTCCTACAGCTGCATACTACTTCCGCGTTCTTAGATGTGCCATTCATTAATCCACCAAGGGCTGTGTTCCTTCCTGGAGGCTCAAGGGGTTGCTGATGAAAAATCAGTCATCCTAAGAAAGAAATGGACAATTTTACTTGCGCATACCCAGGGAGAGTATCTCAGAAAGCTCTGAGAACTATTAGCCCCATTAGAAGTCAAAGCATAGTGATATAATATTTTTGAGACAGAGGACTGTACATCAGAAGACATTATTGACAGTTTATATAATCTAGATTGAAGCATCATTGTAGTAGGTCATGTGGCCCCTTACAAGCTCAATAAGAAATGTTATCTTTTAGGGAATTGTCATGTTTATGCTGGGAGAATGTTGCTCTTTATGGTTGAGGAGGTATTCCTGCTGAGAAATGCAGTATTTCCTGCCATTTCAGTAAACAAGGACGTCACAGTCATTAGTGATTCCAGCCCTCCAAAGTGAATTTCTGAGCCCCAGTGGCATCCAGAAAGAACAATCCCTGTGATCCTGAAGTCTTTAGGCTGCCACCACTCCCTACAGTGAGCAAGGAACTAAGGATATGAAAAATCACAGAATACTGTCCCCAGATGGTTGAGATGCATATGAAAGAAATGATTTCAGTTGAACCCCCAGACTCTTGCATCGTCCCATACATAGAAAAGCACTAAATTCCTTGAGGTACCTAGTTTTCGTTAACTAACAAAATTCTTTTTGATGCTTAGACTACCCGCCCTTTGCTGCAAACTTCTATATAACCTGACTCCTCCATTGCCCTCCCTATTCCCTTCTCAGAGCAATTATCTCAGGGTTAGTTGAGATGCGGTCCCCTGGGCTTGAAGTTCTAAAAATTTCCACAAAATAAAACACCTCTCAGCTTTCAGATGGCATGTCTTTTCAGGCAACGCTGCTAATAGAAGTTTTGTTGATTCATTACTGAGTCCAAGCTCGCTGTTCTCACCACATGACAGGCCAGTGAGTCCGGAAGACAAACTGTAGAGGCAAGGAAGAGACTTTAATCGGGGAGCCGGCAGACCAAGATGGCAAGCTAGTGCCTCAAAATAACCACTTTATTGGGGTCTGGATACCAGGCTCTTTTACCGATCAGAGATGAGGGGAAGTGAGGAGGCAAAGTAAAAAGGCCATTAATCTTGCAAACATCTCCTAGAATGGCAGACCTCAGGCATGGGATGTGTTAATGTCCTCCTTCCTGCCATCTACAAGCGGACACGGTTCTGAACAAAGGCACTTGTGTTTAATAGTCAGGCAGAGGGGCAGAATTTTCTGAGGCAAACCATTTTGTATGATTATAACAACAAGAGCAACAAAAGGCAAGTCAAAGAAACAGTTCCAACCTGGAGTCAGAATTGGCTTCCTCCCTGCAACAGGAAAAGACACTGATGCTGGGAAAAATTGAAGGCAGGAGGAGAAGGGGATGACCGAGGATGAGATAGTTGGATGGCATCACCAACTCAATGGATATGAGTCTGAGCAAGCTCCGGAAGTTGGTGACGGACAGGGAAGCCTGGCATGCTGCAGTTCTTGGGGTCACAGAGTTGGACACGACTGAGTGACTGAACGGCAACAGCTTCATAATGCAGATACATCACAGACAGAGGGGCAAAGGGAGGCCAAAGAGCAGAAGAGAAATGTTTATGTTTCAAGTTTTCTTGCCATAAAATATGAATTTTATTTCACAGGATGAATCTGCTTCCAAGCTCATCCAGGTTGTTGGCAGCACACAGTTCCTTGCAGTTGTGGGACTGAGGTGTCCATTTCCAGTTGGAAGCCTGACTCCCAGAGCCTGCCCACTTTCCTTTTCAGGACTTCCTCGTGGTCCCTTGTGTGCTTTGAGTATTTCCTTCCATTACATCTTTCTACCTCCGGCCAGAGAAAGTTATCTGCTCACGTGATAGACTGGGAGTATTTGTTTCCTATGGTTGCTATGCTAATAAACTGCCAGAAACATGACTTACGACCATGGGCATTTATTCTCTTACTGTTCCGGAGATCAGATGTCTGACAAGGATTTTTCTTCCTGGGCTAAAATCAAAATGCTGTCTGGACTGATCTCTTCTGGAGGCTCTGAGGGGAGAGAATCTATTTCCTTGCCTTTACCGCCTTCTGGAGGCTTCCTACACTCTCTAGTTTGTGGCCCCTTCTTCCATCTTAAGACCCATCACTTTAGTCTCTGCTTCAGTCCTGGTACACCTGCTCCCCCAATTCTGACATCTCCCTCTTTCAAGGACCACTGTGATGACAGTGGGTCCACCAGGATAATCCAGGAACCCCATCTCAAGGTTCTTACCTGTTGACTCCTGCCCCTAAGGCCACAGGTACCAGGCCTTGGGAGATCAGAATGTGAATATATTTGGGGGTCATTCTTCAATTTACCTGGAGGCTTCCCTCAAAACTCAGTTGGTAAGAATCCGCCTGCAATGCAGGAGACCCTGGTTCAATTCCTGGGTCAGGAAGATCCCCTGGAGAAGGGATAGGCTACCCACTCCTGTATTGTTGGGCTTCCCTTGTGGCTCATGTGGTAAAGAATCTGACCACAATGTGGAAGACCTGGGTTCAATCCCTGGGTTGGGAAGATCCCCTGGAGAAGGGAAAGGCTACCCACTCCAGTATTCTGGCCTGGAGAATTCCATGGACTGTATAGTCCATGGGGTCACAAAGACTCAGACACAACTAAATGATGTTCACTCCTTTCAGTTTACCACCTTGAAACCACCCAGATAATCTCCCTATATTAAAGCCCATAAACTTAACCCCATCTGCAAAGTCCTCTGGCCTTGGGCCAGAAGATTCTCGCAGGCTCCAGGGTCTTGTGTGTGGACATCTTCAGGGGCCACCTGACCACCACTGTACTTATTGGAGGGAAGAACAGTAAATCTGTTACCTGAGAACTGGGCTCACCTCTTGGTGGGTGTCAAGCCAAACAACACAACCAAGCCAAATATCAAAAGAAGAGAGGATTCATTACTTTTTCAAGTAAGGAGTGTCTCCCAAAGCAGTGTCTTTCCCAAAGCAGCGTCTCCTGAACAGCAAAATTGGAGTAGTTTTAAAAGAGTACATGCATATTCACGAAGGGGGAAATCTGTTACCTGAGAACTGGGCTCACCTCTTGGTGGGTGTCAGGCCAAACAACACAACCAAGCCAAATATCAAAGAAGAGAGGATTCATTACTTTTTCAAGTAAGGAGTGTCTCCCAAAGCAATGTCTTTCCCAAAACAGCGTCTCCTGAACAGCAAAATTGGAGTAGTTTTAAAAGAGTACATGCATATTCACGAAGGGGTAAAATTCGGCATAGCACTGGGACCCAGGTCAACAGAGTCCAATCTTCAGTTGATTGAAATCAGGAAAGTTGACCCCATCATTCCACCCTCCACCTAGGTGGGAGCCTTAGTTTCTATAGAACTCAAAGATGTAGCAGACTGGTATGTACATCCTTTTAGGAGGAAGTGGGATTCCGTTTTATCGCTAAACTATTGTTTCTAGAGTGCTTTTTCTTTGCTCCTGCATTTCTTCACTTCCCTTAAGAACATTAATTACTGAGCCTTAAGAACAACTTCAGTTGATTGAAATCAGGAAAGTTGACCCCATCATTCCACCCTCCACCTAGGTGGGAGCCTTAGTTTCTATAGAGCTCAAAGATGTAGCAGACTGGTATGTACATCCCTTTAGGAGGAAGTGAGATTCCGTTTTATTGCTAAACTATTGTTTCTAGAGTGCTTTTTCTTTGCTCCTGCATTTATTCACTTCCCTTAAGAACGTTAATTACTGAGCCCTGTTCAAAGGCAAGCCTTGTGGCCAGGCCTAGATCACAAGATGGCTTTAGGCTAAAAATGGCTTCTTTTTTGTCAAGAAAGTCAGGCCTGGTTCCCTTTCTCTGAAGACCTCCTATCTGCTTACAAATCCACAAGCTCATTCACAGCATCAGTGCCTGTGATAGCCCAAGGCTAGAGGCTACCACCATGTCCTTTGTACAAGGTCAGGTGAATTACACAAAGAAATACATCCACACAATGGAGTAATGTGTAACTTTAGGGGAAAAAACGGGCCAGATCTGTAATATTTTGTTAAAGAAAGAAAAACAAGATGCCAGGTATTGCAGGTTTTATGCCACAATTAAAAGATAGAAGAGAGAAAATGCACTTGATGTATAGGATTCTCTGGAAGGACCCAGCAGGAAGTGGTAAGAGTGGTTTCATCTGGGGAAAACAACTGAGTAAGGCACCAGAGTTGTGAGGAAAGCCCAGGTTCACTCAATGAAACTGTACAACTCACACTGGGACTTGAACCCACTGTCTTTTAATTGAGATTGCACACTTACTTCATCTCATCTTCTCTGGCAGCTTGGGTGGTAAAGAATCTGCCTGCAATACAGGAGACCTGAGTTCAGTCCCTCGGTCCAAAAGATCCCCTGGAGGAGGGCATGGCAACCCTCTCTAGTATTCTTGCCTGGAGAACTCCATGGACAGAGGAGCCTGGTGGGCTTCAGTCCACGGGGTTGCAGAGAGTCGGACACAAGTGAATGACTAACATTTTCACCTGGTCTCAGGACGTCATGAAGTTCAGGTTCTGTATGTCTCATGGCAAAGAGAATTCAATGAGAGACAAAGTGATAGAAGTGGATTTATTTAGAGACATATACATTCCACAGATAGAGTGTGGGCCATTTCAGAAGGTGAAAGGCCATGAAACATGGGGTGGTGAGGTTTTATGGGCTGGGTCACTTCATAGGCTAATGAGTGGGAGGATTCCAGCAACTGGGCCACCTCCCAATTTTGTCCTTTGATGGTCAACCTTGGAACTGTCATGGGGCTGGTGGGTGGGTGTCGCTTAGCTCATGCTAATGTATTACAATGAGTGTATAATGAGGTCAAGATCTCCTGGGAGTCAAATCATCCATCTTGGACCTAATTGATTCTAACCAGTTTGCCATGTCATTCTTTTAAAGGTTATGCCCTGCCCACTTCTCTCCTGTCTCTGTGCCATTTGAACTTTGTTCTGGGGTATATGTTTATTTAAAAATATAAGTGAAAGGGCCAAGTCTGGATGTAATACTGGCAGCTTGTGAAGGATGAGGACACAGTGTTGTTTGGGCAAAGAAACATGAAAAGGTGTTTGAACACTTTGCAGGTGAGAGAAGAGAGACCTATAAAGGCCTTGAAAACTGACAGTATATCTTGTCATGGGCAAACACCACCCCTCCTCATCAAAGTGTATTCCTCATCAAAGTGGGTGTCACCTGTGATGAAAAAATAGCCATTTTGAGTTGTTGCCTAATGTCAACTGAAAAAAAAAAAAGGCACAACCTAAAAGTTGCATTATATTTTATCTGAGGACCGGACTGAGGATCATAAACCCTGACATAGGTTCTCAGATAGGTCTGAGGAATTGTTCCAAAGAGGTAAGGGATTTGGGCAAAGAAACATGAAAAGGTGTTTGAACACTTTGCAGGTGAGAGAAGAGAGACCTATAAAGGCCAAGGATATGAAACCCTTGAAAATCGACAGTATATCTTGTCATGGGCAAACACCACCCCTCCTCATCAAAGTGTACTCCTCATCAAAGTGGGTGTCAGCTGTGATGAAAAAATAGCCATTTTGAGTTGTTGCCTAATGTCAACTGAAAAAAAAAAAAAAAAGGCACAACCTAAAAGTTGCATTATATTTTATCTGAGGACCTATCTTGTCATGGGCAAACACCACCCCTCCTCATCAAAGTGTACTCCTCATCAAAGTGGGTGTCAGCTGTGATGAAAAAATAGCCATTTTGAGTTGTTGCCTAATGTCAACTAAAAAAAAAAAAAGGCACAACCTAAAAGTTGCATTATATTTTATCTGAGGACCTGACTGAGGATCATAAACCCTGACATAGGTTCTCAGATAGGTCTGAGGAATTGTTCCAAAGAGGTAAGGGAGGAGACAGGATGTTTAAGAGTTTTTGCTGAAAAAAAAAATGTAATCGAATATCAGGATGACTGCAAGTCACAATGCTGACTTAAAAAAATGCACAGCATGAGGATTTGTTGTTGCTGTTAAGTCCCTCAGCCGTGTCAGACTCTGTGACCCCAAAGACTGTAGCCCCCCTGGGCTCCTCTGTCCATGGGATTCTCCAGGCAAGAATACTAGAGTGGGTTGCCATTTTCTACTCCAGGGGATCTTCCCAACCCAGGGATCGAATCCTCATCTCTTGTATCTCCTGCACTGGCAGGAGGATTCTTTACCAACTGAGCTGCCAGGGAAGCCCCAAATTACTCCTTTAATATGCGTCCTACCCAGGGCTGGTATTACAATAGAGAAGAACAAATATGACCCCATATTTGGGTCTGTTTCTTTCACCTTTGTATTCTATTGCCTTTGCTACAAGCTAATCATGAAAGGAATGTTGCCTAGAAGCTTCAGTTATACATTTAGAGGCCCACTTCTGGGAACCCTGCCTTCCATAGAATGAGCCTTAAGCTAAAATACCTTGGTTTATCTTACAGGAAAGATCTTGACTTGGCCCACCTGTGAAGGACTTCAGGCGGAAAAAAAGGAGTCTCCAGAGTCTCTGCAGAATGAGGATTTGACGCCCCGTCCCCATTCCCTTTTAGAAGAAAAGCCTGAATTCTGTCTCAGGGAACATGGTTTGGAGGGGCCACTAGTTCACCATCCTCAGTCTGCTGGCTTTCCAGATGAAGTCGCTATTCCCTGCTCAACAACTCATCTCTCGATTTATTGCCCTGTCGTGCCCTCAATTTCTCTCCAGGGCAGCCACAGTGATCAACAACATTCTTTATTTAATGAAATGACGTGACAGGCACGTTTTTTTTTTTTTTGCCCCTGTCTACAAACATTTTATAGTATGACAACCCTGCTCACACCCAGAGTCTGGACTTCTAGGCTCTGGGTTTAGGATTCCCCATCCCCTACCCCACTGGCCCCCACCAAGTTCCTGCTTTGCTTTTCCCAGAGCACATTTAAATAAAATAACCACTTAGGGCTTCCCTGGTGGCTCAGTGGTAAAGAATCCACCAGCCAATGCAGGAGACACGGGCTGGATCCCTGATCCAGGAAGATCCCACTTGCCTCGGAGCAAGGAAGACCGTGTACCACAACTGCTAAAGCCCATGTGCCCTAGAGGTCAGACTATCTGACAAGGGAAGCCACCCCAGCGAGAAGCCTGCATGCGGCAACCAGAGAAAAGCCTGAGGAGCAACGAGCAGAGCCCAGAGTAAATCAAACACTTCGCCTAAGTCAGGTAAATGCACCCGGTTTACTTTAACCTTTCTCTGCAGTCTTATGCACCGTGGTTTCAGATGTGCAATAATCTGTACAAGGGTTTATTCCCAAGTATGCCTTAAGCAGAACAATTTTTTTTTTCTATACAGTTCTTTGCCTTAAAAAAGTATGTAATTTAAATTTAAGCGAACCTCTATTTTGTATATTGGTAAAGTACAAAGTAAAAAAATGAACATTTTGTGGTGTTCGTATTTTGCATACTCAAGGTGAGAATTGTTTTAAATAAACCTATACCTGGGTTCCCTTACCCTACTGATCTCCACCTGGGTGCCCTTTCCCAATAAAATCTCTTGCTTTGTCAGCACTTGTGTCTCCTCGGACAATTCATTTCCGAGTGTTAGACAAGAGCCCAGTTTTGGGCCCTGGAAGGGGTCTGCAACAAACGGTGACTCTGGCGGGGACTCTTCTTCGCTGAGACTGACATCCTGACCACTCGGGGTACTCAGGGGCCAGCTTGCCTGCCAATGGACCAGACCCAGCGGCCGCAACTGGGACTCTTTTGTCCCTGGTCTCCTCCTGACGCGGACAACTGGCCAGAGTGCCTTGACCGCTGGAAGTATAGGAAGGCCTAGAGGAGCTATTCCACATTCAAGGTCAGGAGGGGCGGCTGTGAGGAGATACCCCTCATCCAAGGTAAGGAGCAGCAGCTGCACTTTGCTGGAGCAGCCGTGAAGAGATACCCCACGTCCAAGTAAGAGAAACCCAAGTAAGACGGTAGGTGTTGCAAGAGGGCATCAGAGGACAGACACAATGAAACCATAATCACAGAAAACTAGTCAATCTGCTCACAGGGACCACAGCCTCGTCTAACTCAATGAAATTAAGCCATGCTGTGTGGGGCCACCCAGGACAGGCGGGTCATGGGGGAGAGGTCTGACAGAATGTGGTCCATTGGAGAAGGGAATGGCAAACCACTTCAGTATTCTTGCCTTGAGAACCCCATGAACAGTATGAAAAGGCAAAATGATAGGATACTGAAAGAGGAACTCCCCAGGTCAGTAGGTGCCCAATATGCTACTGGAGATCAGTGGAGAAATAACTCCAGAAAGAATGAAGGGATGGAGCCAAAGCAAAAACAATACCCAGCTGTGGATGTGACTGGTGATAGAAGCAAGGTCCAATGCTGTAAAGAGCAATATTGCATAGGGACCTGGAATGTTAGGTCCATGAATCAAGGCAAATTGAAAGTGGTCAAACAAGAGATGGCAAGGATGAACGTCACAACATTCTAGAAATCAGCGAACTAAAATGGACTGGAATGGGTGAATTTAACTCAGATGACCATTATATCTACTACTGCGGGCAGGAATCCCTCAGAAGAAATGGAGTAGCCATCATGGTCAACAAAA
>SJYX01009890.1:378661-410779 GCA_006410675.1 Oreotragus oreotragus
CTCACCTCACATGCTAGTACTCTTGCCTGAAAAATTCCATGGACAGAGGAGCCTGGCGGGCTGCAGTCCATGGGGTCACTAAGAGTCAGACACGACTAAGCGAATTCACTTTCACTTTTCACTTTCATGCATCGGAGAAGAAAATGGCAACCCACTCCAGTGTTCTTGCCTGGAGAATCCCAGGGATGGCAGAGCCTGGTGGGCTGCCGTCTACGGGGTTGCACAGAGTCAGACACGACTGAAGCGACTTAGCAGCAGCAGCAGCAGCACACGCTAGTAAAGTAATGCTCAAAATTCTCCAAGCCAGGCTTCAGCAATACATGAACCGTGAACTCCCTGATGTTCAAGCTGGTTTTAGAAAAGGCAGAGGAACCAGAGAGCAAATTGCCAACATCCATTGGATCAGCGAAAAAGAGAGTTCCAGAAAAACATCTATTTCTGCTTTATTGACTATGCCAAAGCCTTTGACTGTGTGGATCACAATAAACTGGAAAATTCTGAAAGAGATGGGAATACTAGACCACCTGACCTGCCTCTTGAGAAACCTATATGCAGGTCAGGAAGCAACAGTCAGAACTGGACATGGAACAACAGACTGGTTCCATATTGGAAAAGGAGTATGTCAAGGCTGTATACTGTCACCCTGCTTATTTAACTTCTATGCAGAGTACATCATAAGAAACGCTGGGCTGGATGAAGCACAAGCTGGAATCAAGATTGCTGGGAGAAATATCAATAACCTCAGAGATGCAGATGACACCACCCTTATGGCAGAAAGTGAAGAGGAAGTAAAAAGCCTCTTGATGAAAATGAAAGAGGAAAGTGAAAAAGTTGGCTTAAAGCTCAACATTCAGAAAACGAAGGTCATGGCCTGGTCCCATCACTTCATGGGAAATAGACGGGGAAACGGTGGAAACAGTGTCAGACTTTATTTTAGGGGGCTCAAAAATCACTACAGATGGTGACTGCAGCCATGAAATTAAAAGACGCTTACGCCTTGGAAGGAAAGTTATGACCAACCTAGATAGCATATTCAAAAGCAGAGACATTTCTTTGCCAACAAAGGTCCATTTAGTCAAGGTTGTGGTTTTTCCAGTGGTCAGGTATGGATGTGAGAGTTGGACTGTGAAGAAGGCTGAGCGCTGAAGAATTGATGCTTTTGAACTGTGGTGTTGGAGAAGACTCTTGAGAGTCCCTTGGAATGCAAGGAGATCCAACCAGTCCATTCTAAAGGAGATCAGCCCTGGGTGTTCTTTGGAAGGAAGGATGCTAAAGCTGAAACTCCAGTACTTTAGCCACCTCATGAGAAGAGCTGACTCATTGGAAAAGACTCTGATACAGGGAGGGATTGGGGGCAGGAGGAGTAGGGGATGACCGAGGATGAGATGGCTGGATGGCATCACTAACTCGATGGACGTAAGTTTGAGTGAACTCTGGGAGTTGGTGATGGACCGGGAGGCCTGGTGTGCTGTGATTCATGGGGTCGCAAAAAGTCGGACACGACTGAGCAACTGAACGGAACTGATAGTATTTTATCTGAAAAAAGTAAATAAAAATAATCAAAAATAAATAAATAGAAATAACCAAAAATAAATAAATGTAACCATAAGTAAATAAAAATAACCACTTAGAGTTATTTGACCACTTAGAGCCTGGGAAGAGTGAGTGACCTCTGCCCCAGCCACAGGTCAGGAGTCATACTGGTGCTCACTTTCTATCTCCTGCTCGCTGTGACCTGGGGTAGAGGACTGTCCTTCCCCCATGAGAAGTGGAATATTTCCTGCCATATCAGGAAACAATGGATGTCACAGTCATCAGTGATTGCAGCCACCACCAGTGGCGACCTCTGAGAAGACAGGGAAAGAATGCCCGCTATCTAATAGCCATCAGACTGCAGCCAGTCCCTACCGTGAGTCCTAAGGAAACCCAGGATGTGAAAACAGGCCCTAGATACGAGATGTATACCAAAGGAATGATTTCAGTGAGCCCAGCCTCCTGCATCTCCCCATACATTGACAAGCTCTAAGTTCCTTAAAATACCTGGTTTTCCTTTAATTAGCAATAATCTTTTGACATTCAGACTACCCGCCTTTTGTTGCGAAAAACATTTTTTTTTGCTTCCCTGGGATTTTTTTTAAATTTGTTTTTTAATTGAATGCTGCAAATCTATATATCCTGGCTCCCCCACCACTTTGCCTCCTCAAGTAGTTCTCTCAGGGTTACTTGAGATGTTGCCTCCCAGGCTTGGAGACCTAAAAATTCCCGCCAAATAAAACATAATTCTCAACTTTTGGGTCATGAATATTTTTTATGTCGACACCCAGCTGATTGCAAAGTAGCCTACCTCCACTGTTTCTGCAGATCATACATTTGTGACTTTATTTCATTTGCGCGAATGTATGGAAACTATACCTTTAATCAAAACAACCCTGGGTTTTCTCCCTAGAGTGGGAGCTTGGGCTTATTTCAGACAGTCATAGTCTGCATATTCTGAATTTAATACACCAGCTCCACCCCTCCACACCCCCAGACACCACTTCACAATCAAAGATCCAATCCCCCTTCCAGCTGACGTCAGGAGCCCAGCTTCAGCTGGGAGTGAGCGAGCTGAGCTGCCTGGTCAAGCAACCAGCCAGCCCCAAATGAAGGGAGTTAAACTTTGCATCACTTCCTACGGCCAGTAAAGCACTGACTTGCCCCCTGGGAACCAGCACCCTGGGAGGGATCAGCCCAGGTGTGAGGCTTTTCTCACTTACTGAGGGAGCCCCCCCAAAATGCCTACGGCAGTTTATGGACCCTGAGCTGGAGGGGTTGGGGGGGGAGTGGAGGCTCTGAGTCCAGTGGGGTCATAGCAGGGCCACCCGAGGCAGACCCCTGCCCTCGACCCCAGATAAAGAGGAGGAACGCAGGCTTGCAGAGCAGCCTGGAGGGTCTGGGCCCTGGTCTGCAGTTCCCCTCAGAGACTGCAATTCATTGGCTGTCACCAAACATGCCAGGGAGCACAGCTCCTCTCCGTCCTCCCCCAGGGATGGGGTTGGGGTGCTGTCAGGTAGGGACTTTGTCATTACTTGACCAGGCCTGAAAAAAATTTACACTTGGGCTTCTCAAGGACCCGGAGTCCTCAGCCCAGGGTCTGCTGAAGGAGACCGCTCAGCATTCTCACTTAGCCCTGGAACGAAGGCATCCACCCCTTGGGTTTGCCCAGCACAGCCCCGCTTCACACCCGTTGCCTGGTATCATCATAAACAACAGCCCCTTTCACCCTCCAAAGTTCCAACCTCGGCTTGCCATCATAATAAAAGACTTTTCACTGACAAATGGCACCCAGCTAATTCTTTCTTGAACAGCCGCTACAATGAGTAGTTGTTTTGGACCCATGAATTCCTTAGAAAACGGCAGGCATCACAGAAGGACGGATAAACGAGATGTGGTATATCTACACAAGGGAAGATTATCTGACCATCCAAAGGAACGCAGTACCAGCATGTGCCACAAGCATAAACCTCAGAAATGTGCTAAGAGAAAAGCCAGATGCAAAAACCCACATACTATACAATTCCACCGACTCTACGGACATGAGCTGGAGCATACTCCGGGAGATAGTGAAGGACAGGAAACCCTGGTGTGCTGCAGTCCGTGGGGTCGCAAAGAGTGGGACACAACTGAGCAAGTACAAGTACACAAGTGTACCATTCCAGGCATAAGAAAAGTCCAGACTGGGCCAATCTGTAGAGACAACACAGCTTAGTGGTTAGGTCTAGGAGTGGGTGAGTGTCTTCTGGGGGTAAGAGAAATGTTAAGACAGATTGTGGTGATACTTACAAAATTCTGTGAATACACTAAAAAAAAAAAAAACTGAATTGTACACTTTAAGAGGGTGGATAACATGGTATGTAAATTACATCTCAATAAATCTGTTACCAAAAGCAAGTTCTTACCCAGAAGCCCCCCATCAGTAGGCATTTGCAGACAAGACTCTACAGTGGCGTCTGAGTAGCCATTTGCAGACAAGACTCTACAGTGGCGTCTGAGCACGTCTCTCTATTTGGCAGACTGGTCCTCCTAGAACCTTCTCCTCCATCACCTGCTACTCAGAGACCCATCAGCCATTGCACCAGCGTCTCAGCTTTCTATTAACCTGGTCCCAACCTCCATCTCCTCCAAACACCTGCCCGGTATTCCATTCACAACAGCTGCGAGCTAATAAGTGAGCTCACGTGAGGAGCTCAAGCATTTATTTGTTTCTACTTTCAGGGGATGGGCTCCATTAATCATGACCCAAGGAAGAAATGCTTTGCCTCGGGTCAGTGAATGTAAAAGAGTCACTGTAAAGGTGGCATTCATGGTCCAGGCAGGGAGGGAGGCGACCCCCATGGCCCAACTATGAAAGGAACGTGGGCTTCACATGACTGCACACCCGTTACGTGACTCCATCCTCACGTAAGCCGAGTGTGCCGACGCAGACCGTGCCTGAAAGCAGGTGGCTGGGAGGGCACCCAGGTAGCCAGTTCTTGTTTAGTTTAGTCCAGCAGTCCCCAGCCTCCAGGATCTAATGCCCGATGCGCTGAGGCGGCGCTGATATAATAATCCTAGAAATAAAGTGCCCAGTGGCTTCCTTAGCGGCTCAGATGGTAAAGAATCTGACTGCAATGCAGGAGACTCAGATTCAATATCTGGGTTAGGAAGATCCCCTGGAGAAGGCAATGACAACCCACTCCAGTCTTCTTCTGGAGAATTCCATGGACAGAAGAGGCTGGTGGGCTACAGTCCTTGGGGTTGCAAAGAATCTAATACAACACACGTGAAATGTGCATCCTAAAACCATTCTCCCCACTCCTCGGTCAGTGGAAGATTGTCTTCCACAAAACTTGTCCCTAGTATCAAAAAGTTTGGGGCTGCCAGTTTAGTCTACCTGCTAGGTTATTCTGACCCTGTTCATCAAACCTGGAAACTGCCTGGTCCCCTGTATTAGGGGAAACACAGACTGAAACCACTCATCCTGGCCAGGCCCCATAGTATTATCACTATTTGCATGAGTTACTTTATGACAGGAGAGCCTCGTAAGGAACACAGAACTAATGAGCCACCACCAACCGGAAGAGACCCGGAAAGGACAAAAGGAGACACCACGTGTCTTACCACCTCCTTCCCGCTGGCATCCCTCTTGGTTGAGCAATGCGTGCCCCACCAGGAAGGACCCTGAGTCAGAGTGATTGACCAAACACAACCGGGGAACTAACTCCATCACCATAAAACCCGAGGCAGCAAGCCACATGACAGATCAGTTCTCCTGGGTTCCCACACCCTCCTGCTCTCTGCCCGGGCCCACTTCCCAATAAAGTCTCTTGCTTTGTCAGCACATGTCTCCTCGGACAACTTATGTCAGAATATTAGACAAGAGTCCACTCTTGGGGAAGGCAGTGGCACCCCACCCCAGTACTCTTGCCTGGAAAATCCAATGGACGGAGTAGCCTGGTGGGCTGCAGTCCATGGGGTCGCTAACAGTCGGACAGACTGAGCGACTTCACTTTCACTTTTCTCTTTCATGCATTGGAGAAGGAAATGGCAACCCACTCCAGTATTCTTTCCTGGAGAATCCCAGGGATGGGGGAGCCTGGTGGGATGCCGTCTATGGGGTCACACAAAGTCGGACATGACTGAAGTGACTTAGCAGTAGCAGCAGTCCACTCTTAGGCCCTGGAAGGGGTCCCCCTTCCCGCAACACTTGAACGACAAGCCTGTGTCCTGAGGGATTTCCTAGCTCACCCAGGAGCTTGCCTCTGATACCCTAAGAGAGCCAGCCCATGGTATGTTCCAGCATGTTCTGGCATGTTCCAGAGCCTTCCCTTGAATCTGTGCATTTCCCAGCACAGACTTTTAGAACTGGAAGGATCAGCCTGCCTCTTTTTAGAGAAGAGAGGAACTCAGCCCAGGAAGTTGAAATGATACACCTCAGCCATATAGCAGGTTGCACGTGGCTCAGTGACAGTTCTTGATGGAGCTGCTTTCAGTTCTGCTTCTCAAATTCAACAAGCTCATATGGCATGCTCACTGTAACCCGGCACTGTACCAGTTCCAAAGACAGCAGTACTGAGGTTCAGCCCTCAAATTCTACCCTTGCTTTAAAAATATTACTTAATTACATGTTATGTTTCTTATTACACTGAATGGTCATGACCTCATTTACAGATCCAATTTATGCTCCATTCACGATTCAGTCCAGTCCCTTCCTACCAACTATCACTTTATACAAATTGGCACTTAAAAAAAAGAGAGATGAAACCCTTCTAACATAAAATTAGCTATTGTAAGCCAGTGGGAGTTTGCCATATGACTCAGGGAACCCATAATGGGTGCTCTGTGAAAACCAAGAGGGATGGGAGGTGGGTACAAGAGGGAGGGGGCATGTGTATACCCATGGCCGATTCATGTTGATGTATGGCAAAAACTGTCACAACACTGTAGTTATCCTACAATTAAAAATAAAATATAAATTTAAAAAATTAGCTGTTGTAAAGGGAACAAGTCAATGGCATTTAGTGCATTTCATGATGTACAACCACCCCCTCTATGTAGTTCCAGAATATTTTCATCACTCCCAAAGGAGACCCCATGCCCATTAAGTGCTCTCCCTCCTCACCTGCAGCCAATCTGTGCTCAGTCTCTACGAAGTTATCTATTCTGCACATTTTCTATCAGTGGACTCATATAGGACGTGGCCTTTGTGACTGGCGTCTTTCACTGAGTGCCGTGTGGTCAAGGTTCATCCACAGGGTAGCAGGAGTCTGTGCTCCATTCCTTTGGATGGAAATTTTTTTTTTTAAATTTATTTGGCTGCACCAAGTCTTAGTTGTGGCACGTTGGAGCTTTTCTGTTGTGGCATGAACACTCTTAGTTGCGGCATGTGGGATCTAGTTAACCTGACCAGGGATTGAACCCCAGCCCCCTGCATTAGAAGTATGGAGTCTTAGCCACTGGACACCAGGGGAGTCTTGGAAATGGACATATTTTATGTTTTAAAGACAGGTGCAACCCACTCCAGCATTCTTGCCTGAAAAATCCCATGGACAGAGCCTGGTGGGCTACAGCCCAAGAGGTCACAGGGTCAGACGCAACAGAACTGAGCACTCACACGGGCAGTGAAGGACACCCCAACTTCCAAACACAGGAAATGTTGGATTCAGCCCATGTACTTAGTCCAGGGGGCTCTCAGTGGGGTGATTCTGTCCCCATGGGAGCACTGAGCAACATCTGGAGTTTTTGGTTGTCACGACTGGGGCATGTGCTTCTGGTATCTGGTGAGTAGGGGTCAAGGATGCTCCTCAACATCCAACAAGGCACAGGACAGCCCCCACCCAAGAAAAGATCTGGACCCAGACGCCAATAGTGCCGAGTGGGGCCCTCCCTTGGGCTGCCTTCAGTTCCTCCTCTCAGGCTGATCTGGCCCCAGGCCATATGGAGCAGCATTTCTTTTTTTTTTTTTTTTGTTATTTATTTATTTTTTTACACGAACTCCCAAACATGAACCCCCCCTCCCACCTCCCACCCCACATCTTCCCTCCAGATCATCCCCATACACCAACCCCAAGCATCCTGCATCCTGCATTGAACATAGACTGGCAATTCATTTCTTACATGATAGTATACATATTTCAATGCTATTCTCCCAAATCATCCCTCCCTCTCCCTCTCCCTCTCCTTCTCCCTCAGAGTCCATAAGTCCGCTCTACACATCTGTATCTCTTTTGCTGTCTTGCATACAGGGTCCTCATTACCATCTTTCTAAATTCCATATATATGTGTTAGTATACTGTATTGGTNGAGCGACTTCACTTTCACTTTTCTCTTTCATGCATTGGAGAAGGAAATGGCAACCCACTCCAGTATTCTTGCCTGGAGAATCCCAGGGATGGGGGAGCCTGGTGGGATGCCGTCTATGGGGTCACACAGAGTCGGACACGACTGAAGTGTCTTAGCAGTAGCAGCAGTCCACTCTTAGGCCCTGGAAGGGGTCCCCCTTCCCGCAACACTTGAACAACAAGCCTGGGTCCTGAGGGATTTCCTAGCTCACCCAGGAGCTTGCCTCTGATACCCTAAGAGAGCCAGCTCGTGGTATGTTCCAGCATGTTCTGGCATGTTCCAGAGCCTTCCCTTGAATCTGTGCATTTCCCAGCACAGACTTTTAGAAGTGGAAGGATCAGCCTGCCTCTTTATAGAGAAGAGAGGAACTCAGCCCAGAAAGTTGAAATGATACACCTCAGCCATACAGCAGGTTGCACGTGGCTCAGTGACAGTTCTTGATGGAGCTGCTTTCAGTTCTGCTTCTCAAATTCAACAAGCTCATATGGCATGCTCACTGTAACCCGGCACTGTACCAGTTCCAAAGACAGCAGTACTGAGGTTCAGCCCTCAAATTCTACCCTTGCTTTAAAAATATTACTTAATTACATGTTATGTTTCTTATTACACTGAATGGTCATGACCTCATTTACAGATCCAATTTATGCTCCATTCACGATTCAGTCCAGTCCCTTCCTACCAACTATCACTTTATACAAATTGGCACTTAAAAAAAAGAGAGATGAAACCCTTCTAACATAAAATTAGCTATTGTAAGCCAGTGGGAGTTTGCCATATGACTCAGGGAACCCATAATGGGTGCTCTGTGAAAACCAAGAGGGATGGGAGGTGGGTACAAGAGGGAGGGGGCATGTGTATACCCATGGCCGATTCATGTTGATGTATGGCAAAAACTGTCACAACACTGTAGTTATCCTACAATTAAAAATAAAATATAAATTTAAAAAATTAGCTGTTGTAAAGGGAACAAGTCAATGGCATTTAGTGCATTTCATGATGTACAACCACCCCCTCTATGTAGTTCCAGAATATTTTCATCACTCCCAAAGGAGACCCCATGCCCATTAAGTGCTCTCCCTCCTCACCTGCAGCCAATCTGTGCTCAGTCTCTACGAAGTTATCTATTCTGCACATTTTCTATCAGTGGACTCATATAGGACGTGGCCTTTGTGACTGGCGTCTTTCAGAGTGCCGTGTTGTCAAGGTTCATCCACAGGGTAGCAGGAGTCTGTGCTCCATTCCTTCGGATGGAAATTTTTTTTTTAAATTTATTTGGCTGCACCAAGTCCTAGTTGTGGCACGTTGGAGCTTTTCTGTTGTGGCATGAACACTCTTAGTTGCGGCATGTGGGATCTAGTTAACCTGACCAGGGATCGAACCCCAGCCCCCTACATTAGAAGTATGGAGTCTTAGCCAGTGGACACCAGGGGAGTCTTGGAAATGGACATATTTTATGTTTTAAAGACAGGTGCAACCCACTCCAGCATTCTTGCCTGAAAAGTCCCATGGACAGAGCCTGGTGGGCTACAGCCCAAGAGGTCACAGGGTCAGACGCGACAGAACCGAGCACTCATACTGGCAGTGAAGGACACCCCAACTCCCAAACACAGGAAACGTTGGATTCAGCCCGTGTACTTAGTCCAGGGGGCTCTTAGTGGGGTGACTCTGTCCCCGTGGGAGCACTGAGCAACATCTGGAGAGTTCTTGGTTGTCATGACTGGGGCATGTGCTTCTGGTATCTGGTGAGCAGGGGTCAAGGATGCTCCTCAACATCCAACAAGGCACAGGACAGCCCCCACCCAAGAAAAGATCTGGACCCAGACGCCAATAGTGCCCTCCCTTGGGCTGCCTTCAGTTCCTCCTCTCAGGCTGATCTGGCCCCAGGCCATATGGAGCAGCATTTCTTAAACTCACCTACCCTTAGGAACCAGCTGGGTGCTTTTATATAAAAATACATATTCCCGGGGCCCTTCCCAGGCCTTCTGAATCTGAATCCCTGAGCAAAAGCCCCAGAAATCTGTATTTAATAAGACCAAGGTATATTTTATTAATAGGATCAGAAGTCCTCACTAAGCTGTGGGTCGCTCAGCAGCTTATTCTGTGTCTCTGTTATTATTTTATCTGTAAAATGGTGAAGATGTTTTTCTTTTCCATCTGGAAGAGTTCTTGTCTTGGCGAAGGCTATAGAAGTGTTCTACACAAGATTAACTTTATCGTCATATACAAAACAATCCTAAAATGATGAAAGGAAATTGAAGTCACTCAGTCACGTCCAACTCTTTGCAACCCCATGGACTGTAGCCCTACCAGGCTCCTCTGTGCATGGGATTTTCCTGGCAAGAATACTGCAGTGGGTTGCCATTTCCTTCTCCAGGAGACCTTCCCGACCCAGGGATTGAAGCCAGGTCTCCTGCATTGTAGGCAGACGCTTTACCGTTTGAGCCCTCAGGGAAGTCCAAATGATGAAGTTCTTACTTAAATTCCCCAAGACCAAGGAGGCTATCCCCTTGCACATTGTTGCTGTGATACAGTGGCTAAGCCGTGTTCGACTCTTTTGCAACCCTGAGGACCATAAGCCCGTCAAGAGGACCATAAATCCTCTGTCCGTCGGATTTCCCAGGCAAGAATACTGGAGTGGGTTGCCATTTCCCGAACCAAGGATCCAATCCGAATCTCCTGCATTGCCAGGCTAATTATTTACCACTGAACCACCTGGGAAGACCTCCCTGCACATTACACGCTCAGTAAACCTTTACTGAAAGAAGGGAGGCAAGATTGATTCTATCCCATTAACAGTAGACCAGGGCCTTTGACCTGTACCCACATGTAGGCTTCCCTGGGCCCCTCTGTCCTTAAAACTATTCCTATATTGAAAGGTATATGTTAAGGCTGCATTGATAGGAAGAACAATATAGTCCAGGTTAGAGTCATTATTATACGTTCATTATTATTTTATTCAGGCTTTTCCCTCCTATTAAAAATTTTTTGACTCTGTGGGAGAGGGAGAGGGTGGGATGATTTGGGAGAATGGCGTTGAAACATGTATAATTTCCAAGGCAAACCATTCAATATCACAGTTATCCAAGTCTATGCCCCAACCAGTAGTGCTGAAGAAGCTGAAGTTGAACGGTTTTATGAAGACCTACAAGACCTTGTAGAACTAACACCCAAAAAAGATGTCCTTTTCATTATAGGGGACTGGAATGCTAAAGTAGGAAGTCAAGAAACACCAGGAGTAACAGGCAAATTTGGCCTTGGAATGCGGAATGAAGCAGGGCAAAGACTAACAGAGTTTTGCCAAGAAAATGCACTGGTCATAGCAAACACCCTCTTCCAGCAACACAAGAGAAGACTCTACACATGGACATCACCAGATGGTCAACACCGAAACCATTCATTAGGGACACTTTATTCCTTCAATTCCTTCATAAAACCAACCCTGTTTTTTACCATCTTAAAGTTATGAAAGAAGGTTGGAAGGATTCTGATTTTCTTTCATTTCTAAACGGTCCTTACTCTTCCATACTGATTACCTGAACATAAAATGCACTGCCAGAAAAACAAATCTTCACAGAAGAGGAAAGGGCTGCATATAGGCATTTACCATAGAACAAACTGAAGTTTACTGAAAAGGAATTTATTCGAGAGCACAGAGAAAACTAAGTTGCATCTAGTAAAGCAGAACTGTTGCTTGACTTGAAAGTCTAAAGGGAGAGTTTAACAAATGTGAATCATCAGCAGACAAATCTCTAAAACCAAAGGCCAACCAAAGATTATAGTTTGGAAGACTAACATTTTAACCAATAAAATAGAATGAAGGACTAAGGAGACAATAGATATTCAAGATGATTCATTCAGTTGATACACAGTATAAATTTTCTGAGAACACGTCTCTACATGAGATAACATGGAATATAGAGTTGTGAAACAGAAGATATATAATATTTGCTTTTTTAGGAATGTTACACAGTATAAAGGGTAAGTCCAATTGGGTTCAAAAGCAAATTATTCATTTGTCATTAACATGCTCTGCATCAATATGAGAAAGAGGAAAACAGCTCTTCTGATTGATCTTGAAAGTAAGAAACAATGTTTATCCTTGGAGACAAAAAATATACAATTATTATAATCAGTATGAAATTTTGAGTTCCATATTTTGTGAAATCTAAGATTATACAAAATGATAACCATTAATACTTATTAAGAGGAACAGAAGCCCCCACTCCAACTCTAGCTGGATAATTGTTTCAACTATAAGAACAAGATTTAACATATAGAGAATAAGGTGAAATTCACATCTCGGGTGAATCCTCAAAAAAATATTTTAGATGATAAGTATCCCCCTGTCTGTTTACTTCTTACATGATTTAAAAAAAAATAAAAGCAGTAAAATCCTACAAAGAAACTAAAATCACAAGTTAGACCATTCATATAATGACCCAATTTACAAAGGGTTAATTGTATAAGGCAGAGAAGGCAATGGCACCCTACTCCAATACTCTTGCCTGGAAAATCCTATGGACGGAGGAGCCTGGTAGGCTGCAGTCCATGGGATCGCTAAGAGTCGGACACAACTGAGCGACTTCACTTTCATCTTTCACTTTCATGCACTGGAGAAGGAAATGGCAACCCACTCCAATGTTCTTGCCTGGATAATCCCAGGGACGGGGGAGCCTGGTGGGCTGCCGTCTATGGGGTCGCACAGAGTCGGACACGACTGAAGTGACTTAGCAGCAATTGTATAAGGAAGCCTAATACCACTTTCTTCATTTCATTCATTTCAACAAATAACATCAGCAATCCTACCGCTCTTATTCGAGTTTGTTTCTTACTGCTCCGTAGTATGACTTAAGCAAACACAAAGAGAACATGTTCATGAGACAGTAGTCTTTGAAGAAGGAAAGTAAAACATACAAAAGTTTATATTTTATGAGGCTTTGATTAATGTTCATTCCTTATTAGCACAAAAAATGTTTAACCAATACAGTAAATCTGCATTTAGTTCTCTGCATTCAAAATAAGCCCTTCTTCCTATGCTATGCTGTAAGAGAAAAATACAGAAAACAAGTATTTATGTGATTTGAGTATGACTTTCATCCCAAACTGAGATGATACCATCAGAGGATGCATTAATATGCTTATATATAAACAACAGCTCTTACTATGTATAGCTCATTTTTAGTGTTATGCTTTTCCCTAATATGTTAATGCTATCTACTCTATCAAAATCAGACATTCTGACTGAGGTTATAATTTATTATGTTACATCATTGTTTTTAAATTTTTTTTTAATGGGAAAAAAAACTACAGCACTAAGTGTTAAAATATCTCCTCTAAGAAAATTCAAAGGTTTACAGAAAATTAAAAATAAAATTAAAAATTTTCCCTTCACACAAGCTTGTAAAAATGATGGGAGCTTGTTTAAATCCTGAAGCTCAATTTGATACATTAGAATCACTTTTCTCTTAAGAGGAACATATGGTTATAGTCTCAAAATTATACTAAAACCTGACCTAATTGTAACCAAAATGGCCTTTAAAAGGTTAAGACAGCTTCAATACTGAGTGTCAATACTATCATTTAGAAAAGAAAAATCACTCACCTTTCAAACCTAGAGTTTGTAGCTGGAAGAGCCGACCAAGTTCATAAGGCAAAACCCGTAACAGATTGTTATTTAAAAGCAATTCCCTGTTTTAAAGAAAAAAAAAAACCAAACTATTTTAACATATCAAACTTTATTAACACACCCACAGTTGCTATTCTTAACCTGCCTTTTAAGATACAATGAGTGATATCTACAATCAAGGCATTATTTCTCTATATTCATCCCTAAATGTTATAACTACCACATTTATTAAGTGTTTCTATGAATTTACTCATTCTCAAACACAAAAATATAGGAATTGTGTATCATTCTCAAATCCACTCCCTTTTCTCACTCACCCAAAATTCCTCTCAGATACAAATCAAGAGAGACAGATATTTTATGTATTCAAAGACAGCAGATATCCTCGAACCTAGCCTCCTCAATCACAGAAAAAAAAATTTTTTAAATAAACTTCAGGATTCACTACACAGTAGCCAATAAACCATTCAAATTTTACAGCATTACAACTATAATCACTTCAAGATACAACAATCACTGACAAAAAATATAAACATTAAAAATAAATAGGCTAGTATAAACAGGACAGCACACATGAAGATCTGAATTTATGACTGTGAAATTTGGGGCAGATTATAGAGAAAATAAATGGCCAGTGTTAGTAATGACTAAAAGGTATAAAATCAGACATCTAAGAAATATAAAAAAATAACAAAAACATATAGTAAAGGGATGGTGAAAAAACAAGATTTTTTAAATATTAATGTTTAAATTTAAACATATGATAGCAATTTTTTAACATTACTACTCAACAGTAAAAAGGCAGGAAAGCAATCCTTATTTTCATTGGTTTCCCCCATGCCTCAATGAATAAAGAATCCATCTGCAATGCAGGAGACATAGGAGATGTGGGTTCAATTCCTGGATCGGAAAGATCCCCTGGAGGAGGAAATAGCAACCCATTCCAATATTCTCACCCAGAGAATTCTAAGGACACAGGAACCTGGCGGGTTACAGTCCATGGAATCACAGAGTCGGACAGGACTGAGTGACTAAGCACACCACATACAAGGTCTCGAGATGCCTATAAAATTTTCGCCTATGAAGAAATTCTTAAAGAATCCTGTTTTTGTTTGTCTTAGTCACTCATTTGTGTCCAATTCTTTGAGACTCCCATGGACTATAGCCTACCAGACTCCTCAGCCGTGGAATTCCCCAGGGAAGAATACTAGAATGGGTTGCCATTCCCTTCTCCAGGGTATCTTCCTGACCCAAGGATCAAACTCGGGTCTCCCACATTGCAGGCAGATTCCATCTGACCCACCAAGGTTTCTTAAAGAATCCTGAAAGACTAGAAATAAATCCATTTAGTATCAGGTTTTTAAGGTTTCCTTAAGGAGTTGTCCCATCACTTCATGGGAAATAGATGGGGAAACAGTGGAAACAGTGTCAGACTTTAATTTGGGGGGCTCCAAAATCACTGCAGATGGTGATTGCAGCCATGAAATTAAAAGACGTTTACTCCTTGGAAGAAAAGTTATGACCAACCTAGAGAGCATATTGAAAAGCAGAGACATTACTTTGCCAAAAAAGGTCCGTCTAGTCAAGGCTATGGTTTTTCCTGTGGTCATGTATGGATGTGAGAGTTGGACTGTGAAGAAGGCTGAGCGCCAAAGAATTGATGCTTTTGAACTGTGGTGTTGGAGAAGACTCTTGAGAGTCCCTTGGACTGCAAGGAGATCCAACTAGTCCATTCTGAAGGAGATCAGCCTTGGGATTTCTTTGGAAGGAATGATGCTAAAGCTGAAGCTCCAGTATTTTGGCCACCTCATGAGAAGAGCTGACTCATTGGAAAAGACTCTGATGCTGGGAGGGACTGGGGGCAGGAGGAGAAGGGGACAACAGAGGATGAGATGGCTGGATGGCATCACTGACTTGATGGACGTAAGTCTGAGTGAACTCTGGGAGTTGGTGATGGACAGGGAGGCCTGGCGTGCTGCGATTCATGGGGTCGCAAAAAGTTGGACACGACTGAGCAACTGAACTGAACTGAACTGAAAGTAAAATAAAGTAAAATTTTTTAAAAAAAGATACAGGGAGAATTTTATACTCTGCTTCCCTGGTGGCACAGAGGTTAAAGCATCTGCCTGCAATGTGGGAGAGCTGGGTTCGATCCCTGGGTTGGGAAGATCCCCTGGGGAAGGAAATTATCTTGCCTGGAGAATCCCATAGATGGAGGTATAAATGTATGATCTCATTTTCAGTACTCAAAATAATGGTATTTTAAGATATATAGATATAAGAATCTGAAGATATTACAGAACATTAATAAAAATTATTAAATTCATTTTAAGTTAAAAAAAAATTTTAGGGCTTCCCTGGTGGCTAAAGAATCTACCTGCTAATTCGGGAGATACAGGTTTGAGTTCTGGTCCAGTAAGATCCCAAAGCTACAGAGCAACGAAGCTCGTGCACGACTACTGAGTCTGTGCTCCAGATCCCGAGTCTGCAGCTGCTGCCCATGAAATGCCAATCCTGAAGGACGCACACCCTGGCGCCTGCGCTCCCGACAAGCCACCGCAGTGAGGAGCCCCTCCCCGCTCCCTGAAGCCAGAGAAAAGCCCACAGAGCCGCAAACCCCCAGCAGGGCCAAAAATAAACACAACTTTAAAAATATTTAAAAAATCATGCATTTCCCCGAGCCCCTAAAAATATCAAACGCCCAGGTGCCCAGTAGGGAAGTCGGCCCCACCCTGGGAGGTTCTGATCCAGTAGGTCTGGAGGGTGGCCAGACCGCATAGGTTTGTAAAGGCTCCCCCAGCCCAGGCTGAGTGCAATGGGCAGGCCTGGTCCTGCAGTGGAGGGCTCAGTAAGAGTCTTTCTCTCAAGCGGAGTCACCTATCTACCATGGGGAGTGACTGACAAGGTCGGGGAGGCCAGGTGCGTCCACGCCCACGCCGTATTGCAAGTAGCTTACGTGTAGGAAGTGGAAAAACCACTGTTCTCACCTTCTCAGTCCCTGAGATCAGCAAGGTGACAGCCATTCCCCTGCTGGGTTGGTTGGCCTGAAGTCCTTGGAGGCCTCTCAAGCTCGGGGACGGAAGGGAAACCCGGAGGGGATGCAGCTGCAGCCCTGAGTAGCTCTGTCACTCCTCTCCCCCTGCACGTGCAGATGCACACACGCACGCACGCACGCACACACACACACACACACACACACACAACCACTCACGGTGACTACAGAGAAACACACATCACAGACACCTAGAACTGTCCCTCCCCAAACATCCACCAACACACCCACATACACACAAAATCCAGACCCCCATGCACCCTCACAGAGACTACACACACACACACACACACACACATGCACGCACACACACTGATGAAGCCCACACACACACACATGCACAAACACAGACACACACTGATGAAGCCCAGACACACACACACACACGCACGCACACACAATGATGAAGCCTAGACACACACACACACGCACGCACGCACACACAATGATGAAGCCCAGACACACACACACACACACACACACACACACACGCACAGATGAAGCCCAGAGCTCATCTACAACTTTAGGACACAGGGCAGGAAGAAGATGAAATGAGGAAGAAAATACCTAGTTAGAAAAACCACAAAGCAGGAAAAAGTAAACCAATACAACCACAACTTATGTGTGGAATCTATAAAGTAAACAAAAGAATATAACAAAATGGAAACAGAGAACAAACTAGTGGTTGGTAGTGCGGAGAAGGAAGTGGGGAGGGACAAGATGGGGTAGGGGATTAGGAGGTACCAACTACTAAGTGTAAAACAAATAAGCTACAAGGATATGCTGGACAGCACAGGAATATAACCCATATTTTATAATAATGTAATTTACTGAATCATTGTTATACAACTGAAACTAACTATAAATCAACTATGTGTGTGTCTGTGCATTCAGTCAGTCCTGTCTGACTCTGCAAACCCACGGACCGTAGCCCACCAGGCTCTTCTGTCCAGGGGATTTTGCAGGCAAGAATACTGGAGTGGGTTGCCATTTCCTACTCCAGGGGATCTCCTGGACCCAGGAATTGAACGCACATCTCTTATGCCTCCTGCATTGGCAAGCAGATCTTTATCACTAGCACCACCTGGGAAGCCCAAATTCACTATACTTCCTTTAAAAAAAAGAAAAAAGGCCCTCAGTGAATCTAGAGAAAGTGTCTCTAAGTCACATCATTGCAGGCAGCAGTGACCAGATTCCACTGGTGAAGCCGATGAGTTTGGATCCCCCACCCCATCCCACTCCCAACACCCCTCCCAGACACCCAGCCCCAGCTGCTGGGAGCTCCCTGCTGTGTAAAGGTTTCAAGTTCAAGCATGTGCAGAAAGGGGAGACCTCAACCCACCACCCCTCCATCAGGCTTATGATAAGAGTTTTTATTTTCCTCCCACTTTAATTTTAGACATGAACAAGAAATGCAGATTATGGCTTAGAAAATAACCTTAAAGAGTTGTTAGGGTTCTTACCTTCCCGGCTCTCTCTGCTGGGACAGCTCCCACCCCTCCCACGCCCAGAACCAAGCCAAAGAAACATCCCCACTGAAAGCAAAAATTAGTGAAAGTGTTAAGTCACTCGGTCACGTCCAACTCTTTGCAACCCTATGGCCTGTAGCCCGCCAGGCTCCTCTGTCCATGGCATTCTACAGGCAAGAATACTGGAGTGGGTAACCATTCCCTTCTCCGGGGGATCTTAATCCAGTGATCAAACCCGTCTCCTTTAGTGCAGGTGGATTCTTAAACATCTGAGCCACCAGGGAAACCTAAGAACTGATTGTCAAATGTTTCTCACTTTCCCTTTTCTCCACCAAGCTCTTGAGGATACTCGGGTTTGCGGGGACCATGGGCAGGCGCCTGGGAGAACCCTGTGGCCCTCTGGGCCAATGGGACATTTTCTACTGACCACACTTGGCCAGAATCCACCCACTTACTCGAAGCCAGCCTTGCCCTTCCTGGTATCAACGGGAAATCCGGAGACAGGAGCTAGAGAAGAGTTAGGTTTCATTCTTCCAAAGAAAATGGAAGGCATCCAGTGATTCTACCCAGAGAGGGAGACAGAGCGAATGAAATCACACACAGAACTGAAATTACCTTTCCTAACACAGCTTTCAGACTCCTCTGGCATTGAAACATAAAGGCTGCCCCTCAGAAGAAAACATCAGAATGACTGGATAATTTGAGAGGATGAGGTGCCCTTCCCCCACAAATAAAATCACTACAATAGGCTATTTTCCTCCACTTTTCCCTCCTGGTTTGTAACAGGTTGGAAATGTTAGGTTTTCTTATTTGATGTCTCTCTCCCCCACCCCCACCATCAATTCCATGAGGCAGAGGACAGCGCTCCCACCCCACCCTTTACTATTCCCCATGCTGGGCACACGGGTAGACAAAGGACCAACAGTTGAACCTCTTAGAGAGGCCACACAGAAGAGCCGAGACGCACTGTCCACCCCTCCTTTTTCAGGCTCAGTGGGAGTGAAGCAGGCAGTAGATGGGTCCCCCCAGGGTAAAACGGTGGGAGATTCACCCACTGTGGTCCGGAACTCCAAGATGAGGCTAGCTTTACAATTACAGAAGGCTAGGCCCTGTCCTGACACGTAAGTCAGAAGACCTTCCCAACCACATATACACAGAAAGGCTCCTTGGAGACCAAAGGGGAGTTATGTCAAGGGACGTTCCACCCAGAGGCCTTTTTGGTAGGATCCATCTTGGCTAAAAGATGCGTGCGCACACATGGGAGGATCCTGAGATACAGAAAATATGGAGAGTGAGCCAGGCAAATCAAAATGATTAACCAAAGGAAACCTGGAAGAAAGACCCCATCAAAGTGATTCAAGCTGCCATGAGGGCACGACTCTCTCTCCCCAAGTCCGCTCGTGTTCCATCTACATGTATTGCACTTGTTTCTCCCCTCTTAATAAACACTTTACTTTGCTCACTAGTTCCCATCTTTTCTGCAGGAGCCAAGGGGCCAGGGCCCTTGTCACTGATCACCAACCAGGTGCTTTCAGCACAGCAACCTGGCCTCAATCTCTGGCTGGGAAGCCAAGCCCTGCTGCAAGCCATCCAAGATCAGGAGTGCAAAGGACTAAGTGGGGTTCAGGTCAGCTGAGGATCTGGGGCAGGCCAGCCCAGGGTGAGGGCTTCTTGCTCCAAGTCCAGCTCTGTCGCTACCAGGCTGCTCCAAACAGTTCACGCTGCAGGCCAGAGCAGAGTTCTCTAGGCCAGGGAAGTTCCAAATGGTAGTCTAAGCCAGAAGCGGCTTTACGAAGCCATTGGGGGAATTCCCCAGTGGGCCAGTGGCTAAGACTTTGCACTCCCAATGCAGGAGACCTGGGTTCGATCCCTGGTCAGGGAACTAGATCCCGTATGCTGCAACTAAGAGTTCACACGCCACAAGCAAAGATCCTGAGTGCCGCAACTAAGACTCTGAGGCAGCCAGATAAATAAAGAGATATTAAAAAAAAAAAACTTAAAAAAGAAGAAGCTATCAGGCAGTTGCTCAAGAGTTAAACTGAACTACCATGTGACCTAGCAATTCCAACCCAAAGAGAACTGAGAACATACACCCACATAGAAAACTGCCAATAAATGCTCACAGCAGGCTTATTCACAATCACCAAAATGTGGAAATGACTCACATGGGCCACCCATGGATAAAGAGACAAACAAATGCAGCATACCCCTACAATGGAGTACTATTCAGCCACTGAAAGGAATGAAGCCCTGAGTACATGCTACAGTGTGGATGAACTTTGAAAATGTGATGCTCTGTTAAAGAAACCAGATGCAGATGGTCATGCAGTATGACTATGTCTATATGAAGTATCCAGAAGAGGTGATTCCAAAGAAAGAAGCAAATGGGTGGTTGCCAAGTGCTGGGGCAGGAGGAGTGACAAGACACTGCTTAATGGGTACGGAGTTTTATGTTGGGCTGAGAGAAATGCTTTGGAACTCGATACAAAGGTGGTGGGTTGCCCAACACTGTGCATGCAGCAGGCGTCACTGAATTATACACTTTAAGGTTACACGACTGAGGTTTTGATTAACATATACACACTACTATACATAAAATAGATCATCAACAGACCCACTGTATAGTATAGGGAGCTCTGTAAGAGCCTATATGGGAAAAGGCTCTAACCCTTTTTCAGATCAGATACATGCATATGTATAACTGAATCACTTTGCTGTATGCTGGAAGCTAACACAACGACTGCTGTACACATTGTGTATTGTGTTGTACACAACTATTGTAACACAACTATTCTCCCATGTAAAATTTTTTTTAAATGTTCCATGAATTTTAGCTTAAAGGAAACAATAAAGAAGCCACCGGAAAACGGTACTGAAGAACCTATTTGCAGGGCAGGAACAGAGACACAGACATAGAGAAGAGACTTGCGCACACGGGGTGGGGAGGGAGCAGGTGAGACAAACTGAGGGAGCAACATGGACATATGTGTGAAACAGACAGCTATCAGGAAGCAACTGTACAGCTCAGGGGTCTCAGCTCGGTGCTCTGTGACATCCTAGAGGGGTGGGAGGTGCGGTTGGGAGAGAGGTTCAAGAGGGAGGGGGTACATGTATACTTACAGCTGATTCAACTTACTGCCAACAGCAACCAACACAACAACGTAAAGCAATTATCCTCCCACTAAACATGAATTTGAAACAAAAGCAACAAAAAGCCACGGAAGTGTTGGCAGGCAGGGCAGTGCTGGGTCGATGCTCACGCTTTCCAGGCAGGGCTATCTGGCATCCAAGCTGTACAATACCTCGGATACAGCAGCAGTCAATTGATGATACATGTATATGTACGGCTGAGCCCCTTTGCTGTTCACCTGAAACTATCACAACATTGTTAATTGGCTCTACCACCAATACATTTTTTTTTTTTTAATGATACATGAAAACCACAAATGTGCTAGACTAGAGGTTCCCAGATGTTGCCCTTGGCACTCACTTTGCACTGTGACCGCCCCCTGTAACAGAGCATCTTCCCAGGACAGACCACTGCATATCCTCTGCCTGCCTCTTGTCTGTAGAGAAACTTCACCCAAGGAATAAATTTAATCAGAGAAGTGAGAAAATGCAGACACAAAAAAAGAGTCGAGCAAGACAAAATAGCAATAGTGAAGCCATTAAACAAGTCAAGGGCCTTGTTTCTCAAGGGCTATCGGTAATATTCTGAGCCATACTCTTTGAGCTGTTTTGCAGACCCTAGAACTCCCACCGGGTGAAAGAAGTTAACTGCAGGATGACCAGACAGCAGCAATGACATAAGCTGCTCCAAATTACAAAATTCTGAAAACTGGCCTCAAGGAAACACTAGCAAACTGACCCTGGAATTTTGTACCTAAAGCAATCAAGATGACGTTCATCAGGCCACAGCACCACCAGTTTCAAGGTGATTGTGGGAGTGGACTACTGTTCTGCATACAGCTCTGCCCTCTACCTGCGCCTCCCTAAAACTCCCCTTTCAAAGTTCTTGCCCCGATCTACAGTGGGGAGCTGGGTTCTTCTTGAGCAACAAGCAGCTACACCTAAACCCAGGATTAGGTTAATATAGTCGTTTATATACACAGCTATATAAACACAGGTTTTACAATCCTGTGTTCTCTGGAGACACCGATACAGCGCACACGAGCGACACTGAGTTTGCCCAGTGGAGAGACCAGGTACAAGAAGCCCGCTGAGACAGGGCAGTTAGAATAGTGTAAGTGCTGGGACTTCCCTGCGTAAATGATCCAGTGGTTAGGATCCCGTGCTTCCACTGCCGGGAGCGAGAGTTCCATCTCTGATTGGTGAACTAGGACCCTGCAGGCTGTGAGGCACGGCCCAAATTTCCAACCAAACGAACAACAACGAAAAAATGCAGGGATATTATCTGAATAATAAAGAAATGAGCTGCCAAGCTATGGAAAGACGTAGAGAACCTGAAATGCATATTCTTATGTGAAAAAAGCCACTCTGAGAAGGCTGATTCCCGTGTGTATGTTTCCAGCTCTACAACAATCTGGGAGAGGCAAAGCTATAGAGCTAGTAAGAACAGGGGCTAGGGGCTGGGGGAGGCAGGCAGGAACAGGAAACAGTTCTTAGGGAGTAAAAACACTCTGTAAAATACTGCAATGGTGGATACATATCATCCACATTTGTCCAAACACACAGAACGTACAACAGCCAAGAGTGAACCCTAATGCCCGTGATGGGCGCCGGATGACGATCATGTGTCACTGTAAGTTCCTCAATTGTAATAAGTGTGGGGGATGATGAGAACAGGGGAGGCTATGCATGGGCAGGGAGTACATGAGAAATCTCTGTATCTTCAGCTCAATTTTACTACGAACCTAAAACTGCTCTAAAAAAATAACCTGAAAGGGTAAAAAAAAAAATTTTTAAGGTATTTATATGTGTGAACACTTTTCCTCAAACTGCAGAGAATAGTCACAAAACAGTTAAATGCACTCGACTGTACACTTGGCCATGAACTTTTTTCTTTTTTTTTTTTTCTCAGTCTTTCCAAGCCTCAGATTCTTGTTTCTTTAACATTCTTCAGACTTAGGGGAAAAAAAAGAAAGAAAGAAACCTCCGGGTTTCTCTCTTTCATCGCCCTTGCTGGATCTACTTTCAATTCACTCGTGCGCCCATGAAAAACAGACGACTCATTGTCAACATCTGAGTCATAAATACAGGAGATAACTTTAATAGGATCCAAAATGCAAATCAGAATTTTGTAAGTAAAATTCCAACGTCTACCCTTACTCCTACACAGAGATCCTGGAGCCCAGAAAGTCAAAGCAGGATTTTAATATCCCAAACACGAGACGCTGTCGCTGGGGAGAAAACCAAAGCCAAGTGTGTGTGTGAGTGTATGAAGCCACATTTTATAAATAGTTCAGGGCTCCACAGAAGTGTTCTCAGTAGCAACTGCGGAGCCAGTTGTCCCAGAGAAAACATTTTCATGGCTAATGCTGTGGTCGGTCAGGAATGAGTCACGTGCTCTAAGCTGGCTAAAACAGATGCAATAAACTGATTTCTTTTTGTTAATAGGACACAAACCCAAACTTGCATGTACAAGGCCTAGATGGACTCACAGTATACAAACAAGACATACAGCCATTCAGGGTTTGAAATTCATACAAATTCTTCTTTGACGTCCAAGTAGACATAAAATAAAGCTCTTGCAATAACTGAATGTGATGCAGTGCTTCCAACATACTCCCAAGTCCTCAACAAACAGGGCAGCACAAAATAGTCAATTTGTAAAAAATATACAGATAAGCCTCTACTTAGAACAATAAAATGGAATGTCCACTGAACACTCCAAGCGCCAGGCATCCGATGTTATTTTTCAAGTTCTGCAGACTATATATGTTACAGTCCTTGAAATAGGGCTCTTGTTTTGAAGATTTTGAAGACTCTGCATATGTAATGGATAACAGTTAGAGACAATTTAAATACCACCATCTGAGCAAAACTGCTAAATATGCATGGCCTTCAATTTTGTCAAGAGAAAGAAAAATACACACTCATGATTGGGTTGAGTGGCAATTTTTCAAAACCAGAAGTTAGGGTTTAAATTGACAAAGTCCTACGGCAATGACACGATTTACCGGCACCTTCCAAAACGAAGTTTTATCACCAGGTAGGAAAAAAGGGGATGACATTCATAGTCCTGGCAAGTTACAATGCCCTCCTTCTAGCATCTCACATCTACCCCAATCAATTAACAAAGCATGTTTTGTTCGGAGCATGAATGAGAACAGCTTCCTTCTGTGCATCTTATTAAAACTTGAAAGCTACGGCTTGCTGCCACTGATGACGTTTACTGGGTTCCAACGGCCTCATGTTCAAATCTGACTCACTAGCCATCCACCCAACTCACCATCGGTCATGTTGACATCGCAGGACATTCATCCAGTCTGAAGTTTTCTATCATGAAGGACTTTGTACTGTTATGGAACAAATAAAGGCTCTTTGTAACAACAGCTGGAAACACAACATAAGACCTTTCTTCACATGACAAGAATTGATAAATAGTTCACAGAGTGAACCAAAGACTTTATTTTTGAAAAGCAGAGAACAAAGTACTATGAAATATATCTATAGTCATTGTAAAAATAATTCCTGGAAGTTTCAAAACATTAAATGAATAAGCTGAATCAATGGGTTATGACTATAATTTTCACCCAATATACAGATCTTTGATCAATGTCTAGGCTTTAATTTCTACAGAGTATTATTCATATGCATTCCTTGTGCCTATTCATTATGAAAACGGGGACTCTTGAAAGTCGAGCCCGGCTTTGTCTTGATTTCAAAGATGACATAGCAGCAAACTGAGGACTCTAGCTTGCTGCTTCAGTCCTAGGAATCATGTCTTCCGATGTTATACAAACTGTATTTCTGAAAAATAAAATCCAGACTTCAGATGCCTTTGAAACAGTCGGGTCCCCACGCTCTTCAGCACCATGGTACCCAGACGTGCTCAAACGTGCTTTGTCTTTCCAAACATCCATTAGGAACCCCAAAAGGGCCCAACTTTAATGAGTTCCATTATAGAGGTTTCTAGGAACCACACTAAACTCAAGAAAAGACAGTGGATGAAATTATCCATTACTTTTCCTGTTAAGGCAAAAAAAAAAAAAAAAGTGAGTGTGCACTGGCAAATAGGAAAATGATACCGGTCATATGGTTACGGAAAATGGTTCTGTAAGTCCTTTCTTTCAAAATTATGCTCAAAGGTGTTTAAGACCAAAAGAAGGTCACAAAAAGTGTTAATATAAAAAACCATCACTCTCCCAGGAAAAAAGCCCTTCGTGGAAAGTGGCTGAGGATCTGGTCCCAAGGAGGCAGATCAGTGATAAGATCCAGCCTTCTATTTCTAGCCTGCGATTATGACCTCATGGCTATGTGGGTGTGAATAACCCCTGCTTGTACTCAGAGACAAATTAAGAAATTAAAGTGAATTCATGTGCTATTTAAAAGCCTGCAGCTACAGAATCTGAGAGCCAAGCCCTTAGCCTATAAGGTTTTTGTCATGAGAAGTGGAAACAGATGGCTATGGTGATAGGCACTAAAGGTTGGTTCAGCCGTACTGGGGCCAGAACACTTTCAAAAATAAGGCAGTCTGGGGCTTCAGACCACTGAGAGAAAGGCCCACTGAAGCAAGAAAAGAAGCCAGCCAGTGGCAAGTCACCAGAAGATACTCAGACGGGACAACGATCACAGTCAGATGGAATGACTTGGGGTCACGGTCAGGGGGAGGAGGGAGACAGAAAACCCTGGACCCAGCACTCAAGGAGAATGTCTTTGCATGTCTGTGCACGACTCCGAGCAGTCACTTCTGGGGTTTGGAGGTGTGTGATTTTTGCGATATTTTTCCCCCCAAAAGAAGACACGAAGGTGGAGCCCCTGGAGACACAAGACCACCAAGGTAGAGCCTTCACCAGGAGCAGAGGGGCTGGGTGAAGCTTCGGAGAGGCCTTCCTGCAGCACACGGCTCCCTTCAGGTCTGGCTGAGTCCTACAAACGCTTGTAGGTGCCCAGGAGAGCTTTGCAGTTGGGACAGTGGTGGTCCACGTCCTGCAGGGCGTCCACACAGAAAGGGATGAAGCAGCAGCCTGCGATGCACCTGGAACAGAAAGGCCACACACACAGCGTGTTACTGTGATCTGGATGGCGGCCATAAAACAGACACGTGCATGCGTGCTCAAGCTGTGTCCGACCCTGCGACCCCATGGACTGTAGCCCACCAGGCTTCTCTGGCCATGGGACTCTCCAGGCAAGAATACTGGAGCGGGTTGCCATGCCCTCCTCCAGGGGATCTTCCCGACTCAGAGATCAAACCCGTGTCTCCTGGGTCCCTTGCACTGGCAGGGGGATTCCTTACCACTGAACCCCCTGGGAAGATATGTCAGAGTCCTAACCCCCGGAACATATGAATGTGATCTTCTTTGAAAAAACGGGTCTTTGCAGATGTAATTAAGGATCTCAAGATAGGATCTTCCCCAGTTATGTGGGGCGGGGGCGGGGGGCTCCTTAAACCCAACGACTGGGGTCCTGATAAGAGAAGAGGACACACAGACATACAGAGAGGTGAGACTTCCCTGGTGACGCAGTGGATAAGAGTGCCCCCCAATGCAGGGGACACGAGTTCCATCCCTGGTCAGGCGAAGACTCCACATGCCGTGGGGCAACTAAGCCCAGGCACCCAGAGCCGGTGCCCCGCAAAGAGAAGCCACCACAGTGAGACAGCTGAGAGTCACAAGCAAGCAGCAGCTCCCGCTCGCTGCAACTGGGGAAAGCCTGTGTGCTGCAACTGGGGAAAGCCTGTGTGCAGCAACAGAGACCCAGTGCGGCCAGAAGTAAAACTAACGATCAATAAGAAAACTCTACCATACTAAACGTTCAAAAGAAGACAGAAATACAGAGAGAGAGACAAAGCCCATGGAAAAGAGAGAGACAGAGACCAGATACAGCCACAGCCAAGAACACCTGGACTTCCAGAAGCCGGAAGAGGCCAGGATAGATCCTGCCCTTAGGGCCTTCTGAAGGAGCACGGTGTCTTGATTTTGGACTTCTGGCTTCCAGAACGCCAAGTCCCTTCAGTCAGGTCCGACTGCATGAGGCCCTAAGGGCTGCAGCCCGCCAGGCTCCTCTGTCCATGGGACTCTCCAGGCAAGAATACTGGAGCGGGTTGCCATGCCCTCCTCCAGGGGATCCTCCCGATCCAGGGATCGAACCCATGTCTCTTACATCTCTGGCATTGGCAGGAGGGTTCTTTACCACTAGTGCCACCTGGGAACCTTCCAGAATGGTGAGAGAAAACAATTCCTTTCGTTTGGAGCCATCCGGTTCATGGTAATTTGTTATGGCAGCTCCAACTCTCGCCAAGCCTGTTACAACAGACAGACCGTCCTGGGCATCTTATCAACTCTTCGGTCACTGGGACATCTTTCAAAGTCTTAGAATGCAATCAGCGAATTTCTTACAAAGGGCCAGGGAGTACGTGTTTCAGGCTACACGGGTCTTATTCTGTCGCTGAAGCGTGAAAGTGGCCACAGATAATCTGTTCATAAAGGGCATGACATGTTCCAATAAAACTTACAAGGGGCTGGATTTGGCCCCTGGGCTGTAGTTTGCCGACTCCTGTCTTGGACTGATCGCTTTTCCATATGGAAAAGCTGCTTCTCACAGCAGCAACCAAATAAAGTCCCACATATTATGTCCTTTAACCTACATAAGCCATCATCGGCACACACAGGAAGGACCTCCCTACAGCCTGAGGTGTAAGAAGAAGAACATTCAGTCTTTGTCTCTGATTCCTGGCACAGAGCTCCAGGACTCTTGGAATTTCCTGAGTGACGGAGTTGCATCTTCATATTCACAAGGAATCGCTTTCCATCACACTGGAGTGTATGCTAAGGAGGGTGTCTGGGGTGGGTCCCTAGACAGGCTCAGGATGGGCTGGTCACCAGAAAGACCAAGTCACTAGAAGCTTAAAACTCTCAGCCCCAACCACAGATCTCTGGGGTAGAATGGGGGTTGAGGGGTGAGAGGCTGAGGACTAGGTTATAAAAGCTCTCGAACTGTATTTAGAGAGCTTCTGGGTTGGTGGACACATTTATGTCCCCAGAAGGTGGCTGCATCCCAGCTCCACAGGGACAGAAGCTCTCAGGACCCATCTGGACCTCGCCTTGTTACCCCCTCATCTGGCTGTCCGTTTGTCTCGTGTATAGTAAACCGGTAAATGCAGGTGAAGTGCCATTCTGAGTTCTGTGAGCCATTCTAGCATATTATCAAATCTGAAGAGCAACTAGCAGGATCCCTGATTGTCCAAAGGACCAGGGATCCAGGACTTTTGAGTGGCATCTGAAGTCAGGGGCCGGCCATGGGACTGAGTCTATAAGCTGTGGGGGTCTGCACTGACTCCAGGTCATTAGTGTCTGAACTGAATGGAATCACTGGACACCCACCTGGTGCTGGAGCACTGGCTGGTATCAGAAGACACCTCACAGCCTTATAACCAAAGTTGGCCAAAAACACAGTTTAAAAAAAAAAAAAAATCAGCATTTTACAGGAAGCCACTGATTTATATAAAGCAGGATCCGGCAATAACCTGACGAGGAAACAATCTCATGAATGGAATTTCCTATTGCCTAAGCTTACCTGGGTTCATATAAGGGCAGCATTTAGAGATAAGCCTAACCTCTGGCTCCAAGGGGCAATGCACACACACTCGCCAACTTTATCCTCAACAAACCCCGCCGCCCGCAAGGGAGGCATTAGCACTCCGAGTTTACAGGTGAGGAAACTGGAGCACAGGGAGATGAAGTCACCTGCCCACAGCCACACAGCAGTGAGAAGCAGGACCTGAGAACACACGACTGCACATAAGGAGGAAAAAGGAGGAGGGGACAGAAAAAGCTGCTTCCATTCGAAAGCCAGGGGCCGACATGGGATAAACTTTTCCATTTTGTCCTCCCCTGATTTCAAAGATAAAGTCAGTTTCAACAGGAATGTCCAAAAGGTGATGAACGTCTATGTCACATTTTCATTATCCTTTCTTCCCCACTGTATGCAAGTCCTCAAGGAAGTCAATTAAGCTCTTAGGGGCTTCGAGCCTCTCTTTGAAATTAGTAAGAGAACTATCTCTCCTTCTCTTTTTTAGGTCACAAGCAGAAAATGAGGAAACAGCCAAGCAAGGCTTCTGAAAAGAAACACGCAAAGCCCGCTTCCTTCAAGGAAGAAAACGGAGCGCCTGAGGTTTGCCAAGTGACTCACACAACCAGGAGTTACGGAGGCTGCCTGCCTTTGTTTGAGGGGGAAAAAAAAATTATGTGGTGCTTCCTCAAATTTCTCCCAGGACAGAAAGTATTATCTCTTTCAACATAATACCCTTGGTTCAGACATAAATATTTACACACTCCCCTTGTGGAGATAACAGAAAACTACTGGGGGTCATAAAAGGATAAGCAGTTTTGAAGAGACGACTATAAAGTATTTTAATGTACACACTGTTTAAAGCTTCTCTCCGAATCAAACAAACATTATTACTTAGGTCATGAAATTCTAGAAGAAAAAGAAATCCCCAAGGGTATCGTCCTACACAGATGCACCCAGCTACCTCGCCTGTCCCGACATGCAGGGAGTGGTCTGAGAACAGGTGACAGGTGAGCAACCTCTAGGCGCTGATACGATCGAGGGTAGGAGTCCTCAACTGGGCACAATTTCTGGGTTGTAACAATGGGGGCAGGGGAGCTTCTGGCATCCAGTGGGGAGAGACCAGAGATGCGAGCTCAACATTCTACAGGGCACACCCCGCAACAGAGAAGAAAGCCTGGAGGGGAGGAATCCGGCAGCGCTCAGGGTCTGAGTGAACCCCAGACTTACCCCAGCAGGCACAGGCTCCCACAGGAGAGCCAGGTGAGGGCGCCCGCGTTGTATGACAGCTGCGTCACAATCATCTTGTTGCAGGAAGGGCAACACATCTGGACCGGGCGGTCATAAAAGGAGATGGGCTGCTGCACGTAGACTGTCTGCACGGCAACTGACGGGAGGGACAGAACAAAGAGGCCAATCAGGAAACAGAACAAAGCAGCTAACCAGGAAACGAGGGAGACGTCCGTCAAATGCAAGCCAAGAGGGGCAGGGTCTCGACAGATACCGGCACATCCGTGTTCAGGGCAGCACTGATCACGAGAACCAAGAGGTAGAAGTGACCCAAATGTCCATCCGTGAATGACTGGATGAACACAATGTGGTCCATCCATTCAACGGAATATTACTCAACCTTAAAAAAAGGAAGGCTATTCTGACACATTTTACAACGTGGACGGACCTTGAGGGCATCAGGCTAAGTGAAACAAGCCAGTCAAAAAAGACCAATACCGTATGAGTCCACATATAGGAGCCAACTAGAGTAGCCAAATTCACAGAGATAAAAAGAATGGGGACTTCCTGGCAGTCTAGTGGTTAAGACTCTGCCTTCCAGTGCAGGGGGGCAGGTTCGATCCCTGGTCGGAGAGCGAAGATCTCACATGGGAGTGAAGATCTCACATGCCTTGAGGCCAAACAATCAAAACATAAAACAGAAGCAATATTGTAATGAATTCAATAAAGGTTTTTTAAACGGTCCACATTAAAAAAAAAAAAGTGTACTGGTGGGTGCCAGGGCTGGGGGATAAGAGGGATTAGAGCAGCCATTTAATGGGTACACAGTTTGTTTTGTAAAATGTAAAGAGTTCCAGAGATGTGAGGTGGTAAGAATTGCACAAAAATATGAACAACATATTTAATGCCACTGAACCGTGCACTGAAATGCTTCAGGCAATCAATTTTATGTGTATTTTACCAAAATAAATTGGGGACCGGGTTAGAAGGAGAAAGATGACAAAAAGGGGAAAAGAGAAAACAGTGGCAGACATCCAGAATTTTCATTTGAGGGGCTCTTGAAATCTCCACACACAAGATGGGGTGGGGGGAACGCTTGTTTCTGGGGAGACTTGGCCCAGCTCCACCAGGCTTCAAACTCGACCGTCTCTGGACTCAAGTGGGGAGCTAAGAGAGTGCAGATTCCTGGGCCCAGCCCTCAAGACAGTCTGATTCAGCAGGTCTGGGGCAGGGTCCCCAAACCCATTTTTAAGCTTTTCAGTGGTTCTATGAAGGTGGTCTGCACATGGTAATTTCAGAAACAGTGATGTGATGGGTTTTGGCCTCAATTTTCTTCATCCATAGATTAGTGGTTGCCAAGGGTTAGGAGGAGGGGGGTTGAGGGGGTGACTGCTAACGGGAATGGGGTTTCTTTCTGGGGTGATGGAAACATTCTGGAATGAGTGCTGACGGTTGCACAGCTCTGTGAATATGCTAAAACCACTGAACTGTATACTTTAAAAGAATGAACTTTATGATACGGGAATTCTATCTCAATAAAGCTGTTATTGAAAAAAATGTAATAAGAACTGTTGCTAGGATTAAATGGGACAAAGATGGTAAAGAACCTCAGCCAGTGCTGGTACACAGTGAATCCTCCATATACAAGCCTTCATTTCACACGGGCTCCTTAACCAGCTCCAAGGTTCGGAGATAAGGCTGGCATTTACCGAGCTGGGGAATACCGACCCAGTTCTTTAAAGTCGGAGGACCATGTTGATTTACGCAATGGGTGTGTGACGTCACGCTAAAAAGAGAAACGATGTGGACAACATCCACAAGCATCAGAAGAGCACAGAGGGTGATGGAAATCATGACGCCCTCAGGGCTTAGCGTGTTCTTTTTGATTTTTGGCCAAGTTGTTGAAGCTCATAGTTCCGTCAAAGTAACTTCCTTCTGTTTTTTATGTTGTCGAAATGCCATTTCTGTGATCTTTGTATTAGAGGACATTACCACCCAGAGCTAACCAGACTTACTATTCCTAGAAAGACCTATTAATAGAAAGCTCCTGCACACACACCATCCCCTGCAGAGGAGCAGTTCAGTTCAGTCGCTCAGTCGTGTCCGACTCTTTGCGACCCCATGAATCACAGCACGCCTCCCTGTCCATCACCAACTCCCGGAGTTCACCCAAACTCATGTCCATCGAG
>SJYX01009890.1:412725-441730 GCA_006410675.1 Oreotragus oreotragus
CAGTGATGCCATCCAGCCATCTCATCCTCTGTCGTCCCCTTCTCCTTCTGCCCTCAATCCCTCCCAGCATCAGGGTCTTTTCCAATGAGTTAGTTCTTTGCATGAGGTGGCCAAAGTATTGGAATTTCAGCTTCAGCATCATTCCTTCCAAAGAACACCCAGGACTGATCTCCTTCAAAATGGACTGGTTGGATCTCCTTGCAGTCCAAGGGACTCTCAAGTGTCTTCTCCAACACCACAGTTCAAAAGCATCAATTCTTCGGCACTCAGCTTTCTTCACAGTCCAACTTTCACATCCATACATGACTACTGGAAAAACCATAGCCTTGACTAGACAGACCTTTGTTGGCAGAGGAGCAGTATTAAAGCACAATTTAGCACTAACGTAAATTTTAGTAAGTTTTTTGGGGCTGAAAGAATGAGTTACTTATTGATCAGAGTGGGATCTATAAAATAAGTCTAAAGCCTTGTCATCTTCCATTTGGAGCAAAGGCACTTCACCATGACTTTTTTTATCTTTTGGCAGTGCAACATGTGAGATCTTAGTTCCCTTACCAGGAATCAAACCTGAATCCCCTGTACTGGGAGCACAGAGTCTTAAGCACCGGACCACCAGGGAAGGCCCCCAATGACAGCTCATGTTTATCCCAGGATTACTCATAGAGCTTTATTTAACCTTAACAGTCCTCGGTTGTAGGTACTTGATGAGCCCCATTTTATGGATAGGGAAAACTGAGGCACAAGGAGGCTGGTGAACCCAGGCAGCCTGATGCCTGGATCCACTTTCTGAGCTGCTTATAACACTGAATCAGCAATATACCTGAGTGCGTCTGAGCAGCAGGAAGTAAAGGGAAAGGTCAAGAAGAAAGTGCTGGAAGGCAGGAGAGTGGCCTGCACTCATGATGAGCTGGGGGTGGGCTGTAGCCTACCCATTCCTTGATCACCAGTTGCATTCTCTCCTTCTCCTACTCCAGCCCTAGCCTTGGGGAAGGAGTTCTCCAGACAAACCTCAGCAGCAAGGGCGGGAGCCTCCCAAATCAAGCTCCCATTCCTACATTTTTATGGGATAGTTGGTCATCCCCCTGTGATGAACATCAGAGGACTGGCTGATGTCCAACTTGGGAAAGCTCATGAACCATGCCTTATACTATGGAAAAGCCAAGAGCCTCCCTGACATGGAACCCAAGACCAGATGTGAAATTTCAGAACAGGGAGAGCTGGACTGACTGCCTAGACTCAGGCAGAGTCGCTTTGGTGGCTCTCCTTAAAAAAAAAAAAAAAATTATTTTTATCAATTTGAAAGTGAAAGTGGTAGTCGCTCATGTCTGACTATGACCCCATGGATGGTAGCCCACTAGGCTCCTCTGTCCATGGAATTCTTCAGGCAAGAATACTAGAGTGGGTTGCCATTCCTTTCTCCAGGGGATCTTCTCCACCCAGGGATCGAACCTGGGTCTCCTGCATTGCAGGTTGATTCCTATTTATTTTTTGGCTGCACCAAGTGGCATGTGGGATCTTAGTTCCCTGACCAGGGATCGAACCTGTGCCCTCTGCTGTGGAAGGGAAAGGGTCTGGGAAGTTGTACCTACGTACTTGCATTGGCATTGGGGACAGGCACTGGCTGGGTGTAGTAGGCAGGTGGGTTCATCCCCTTCCCATTCGGGCCCGTCATGAGCCCTGTGTTCGGCCCAGGCGTGGGTGCTGGAGGCGTGGGGTAGTAACTGTTGACGGCCACCGTCTCTTCATAGGATGGGGGTGCGGTCGGCACCGCGGAGGGCCCAGCGGCCGCCTGGTAGGATCCTGGAACAGACATTTTACCTAAAGCAAAACCAGAAGACACCAGATCAGCAACTCCGTGGACATCCCCGCCCCCATCCAGTCTCTTCATTTCCACCCTCAGTCTTTCATTTTCTTCCTGATAAACAGATGATCAGGAAATGACCAGTATCCAGCCTTGTTCAAAAGCCACAAAGGGAATGACCATCAGCCCTTCCAGACCCAGGAAGGACCACCTTAACAAGAGATTCCGTACGTAAAGCTAAAAGGTAGAGCACTTCCCTGGTGGTCCAGGGGTTAAGACTCTGCACTTCTCCTGCAGGGCGCATGTGTTCGATTCCTGGTCAGGGAACTAAGATCCCACATGCTGACCAAAAAACAAACAAACAAAAAGACTGCCTTGGGTATTGCACATCCTTTGCATTTTCATTTAAATAAATAAATAAAAGGTAGATAATGACAAGAGAAAAATCACCCAAACCTAGAAATGTCCCAGGGCAGGAGCTTCCCTGGTGGCTCAGCAGTAGAGAATCTGCCTAAAACAGGAAGATCCCACATGCCTCGGAGCAACAAAGCCATGCACCACAACTACTGAGCCTGCGCTCTAGACCTCGCGCGCTGCAACTACGGAAGCCCGCAGGCCCGAGCCTGCGCTCTGCAACGCGAGACGCCACGGCAATGAGAAGCTCACGTACCGCGACTGGAGTAGCCCGCCGGCCTCTCCCCATCGCCACGACTCGAGAAAATCCCGAGCAGCAACAAAGACAAAGGTAAATTAAATTACGGAAAAAAGAGAGAGAGAGAGAGAGAAAATCCCCAAGGCATACGTCAGCCAAACGTGAGCAGAAGCTTTTTCACACTTGAAACCATCACCTAACCACAACCTATCTTTCACGGCTAATGTTTTTTCTTTTGTTGCTTTCTTTCATTAACCGCTGCAACTTGTACTCAGTGTTTCAGGGGATGGAAAAACCAAAGGCCTTCAAAACCCAACTACAAACTATGGCAAAAGGAATACTGAGCAAAACAAGCCAGATGCCAAGAAACGCATACCATGTAATGCTAGATACCTGAAGTCCAGAAAGGAACCTTGGGGCTAGAAGTCAAGAAAGTGATTAATTTGGGAAGAGGAAGTGGAGTCTAGAAGCAGGGGAAGGGGGTGAATCATGTTCTCTTTCTTCACCTGGGGTGGTCACATAGGAATGTCCACTTTGTGAAAACTACTGCTGCTGCTGCTGCTAACTCGCTTCAGTTGTGTCCAACTCTGTGCGACCCCATAGACGGCAACCCACCAGGCTCCCCCGTCCCTGGGATTCTCCAGGCAAGAACACTGGAGTGGGCTGCCATTTCCTTCTCCAATGCATGAAAGTGAAAAGTGAAAGTGAAGTCGCTCAGTCGTGCCCGACTCTTAGGGACCCCATGGACTGCGGCCTACCAGGCTCCTCCGTCCATGGGATTTTCCAGGCAAGAGTACTGGAGTGGGGTGCCATCACCTTCTCCATTGTGAAAACTAGAGTGGTACAATTATGTGCCCTTCTTTGTACATATGTTAGAGGTTTTTATTTTACTTCTTACCATGCCTTCATTAATTTATTCTGGGGAGTATTTGTAGCTTTTAATATATCTGATGAGACCTGATAACCTAAGTCATAGGGAAACTGTTCCTTAATACGGTATGCTGTTGCTGCTGTTTCAGTCACTAAGTCGTGTCCGACTCTTTTGCGACCCCATGAACTGCAGCCTGCCAGGCTCCTCCGTCCATAGGATTTCCCAAGCAAGAATACTGGAGTGGGTGCCATTTCCTTCTCCAATATGTTATAGTTTCTTAAAAAGTAAACACAGGCACACACACACCAAGCAGTTCACATTTTGACAGATGAGAATCAGAGCACATATTTCCTTTTGTGAGGGCAAAGAAAAGTCTTTTTTTCCCCCGCAGAGCTGATGCCTGCCTAGAATTACATGGCCTGGACCCGGGGCGTGTTCCTGTCTGCGGTCCCATGCTCGGCCGCCCCCGGGGCGGCTGGAGAAGGACACAGTGCCGTCCTTTGTCTGGTTCTGCTTTCCAGCGGGGCAGGGCTAAGGCTGCGTTAGAAGAGCCATTCAAACCTGTCTCAGGAGAGACGAGGCCCCGAGCTGTGAGGGTGGTGAGCCACCGGCCGGGGGCTTGGCTGGCCCGACGCTGCTTCCCACGCACCCTGCCTCTTCTTCTAGAACCCGTGGGAAGCAGAGGCAACCATTCATTCTGCTGCAGGGAAAGGGGGAGACTCCTTCAAGGACACTCTGCTTTTCAGCCCAGCCCGAAAGAGGAGATTTCTCTGGGGAAAGAGATGAAAGGGCTTTCCAAGTGGAAAGAGAGGCGTAGGAAAATGAACGTGCAGAAAAATCAATCAGTAAAGCCAGACAGGTCGGGGCTGAGTTCTAGAAAATTTTGAAAGTCCTGTGGAGATGTTTGGACCTTATTCTATAAGCCTGGACTGTCCAAGGGAACTTTCTGGAATGGGGGAAATGGTCTCTATCTGGTCTCCATTAGGTCACCAGCAACCACACAAGGCTGGCTGAACACTTGAAATGTGACCAAGGAACAGAATGGCTAAATTATATTTAAGTGATTTAAATTTAAGATAGAATATGGGGGTGGGGTGGGTGGTGGTGGTGTTCCCTGGAGGCTCGGTAGTAAAGAATCAGCCTGCCGACGCAGGAGAAACAGGTTTGATCCCAGATCTGGGAGGATCCCACATGCCTCGGAGCACGTACGCCTGTGGGCCTCAACTGTTGAGCCTGTGGTCTAGAGTCTGGAAGTCGCAGTTTCTGAAGCCCTCGCACCTACAGCCTGTGCTCCACAGGAGAAGCCACTGCAGTGAGAAGCCCGTGCACGCCATGAAGAGTGGCCCTTGCTCGCCACAGCTAGAGAAAGCCTGCACACAGCAACGAAGAGCCGGACCATCCAAAAAATAAACAGATGAACCTTAAAAAAAGAAACTCGAAATAGGATACGGGGAACTCCCTGGCAGTCCAGTAGTTAGGACTCTCTACACTTCCACTGCTGGCGGCCCAGCTTTAATCCCTAGTTGGGGAACTAAGATTCCCACAAGCTGTGCAGCGAAGTCAGAAAAACAACAAAAGGGTACACGACTCATTCAGAACCCTTTTATGTAAGTCTGGGATGCCCTGGGTATGTGAATCTACTTTTTCAACAGCAAACTGAAGGAACTCTGCATCAAGATCAAATGTTTCTGATAAAATTTTAGCCTCCAATTTGGGATGTGATGTAAATGTAAAATACACCCTGGATGTCAAAACATTTAAAAGATGTTAATGTGAAATAGCTGATTCATAATTTTTTATATGTCTCCACATCAAAATGGTATTTTTAGATAGCCAGAATTAATATGTTGGTAAAGTTCATTTTGGAGAAGGAAATGGCAACCCACTCCAGTATTCTTGCCTGGAGAATCTCATGGACGGAGGAGCCTGATGGGCNTTTATATGTCTCCACATCAAAATGGTATTTTTAGATAGCCAGAATTAATATGTTGGTAAAGTTCATTTTGGAGAAGGAAATGGCAACCCACTCCAGTATTCTTGCCTGGAGAATCTCATGGACGGAGGAGCCTGGTGGGCTACAGTCCACGGGGTCGCAAAGAGTCGGACACGACTGAGCGACTTCACTTCACTAAAGTTCATTTTGGGCTCCCCAGGTGGTAAAGAATCCACCTGCCAATGCAGGACACGCAAGAGACTCGGGTTTGATCACTGATCCAGAAGATCCCCTGGAGCAGGAAATGGCAGCCCACTCCAGTATTCTTGCCTGGAAAATCTATTGGACAGAGGACCCTGATGGGCTACAGTCCACAGTCATACACGATTTAGCGTGCGTGCTTTTTAAAGTTCATTTCACCTGTTTCCTTTTACTTTTCAAAATGTGGTTGTGTTCATCACTCTCAGTCAAGTCCGACTCTTTGCCACCCAGTGGACTGTAGCCCGCCAGGCTCCTCTGTCCATGGAATACTCCAGGCAAGAATACTGGAGTGAATTGCCATTTCCTTCTCCAGGGGACCTTCCCAACCTAGGGACTGAACCCAGATCTCCCACATTGCAGGTGGATTCTTAAACGTGGCTACTAAACAATTCTGAATTGCCTACGTGGCTCTTTTTTGGTCCTATGGGACAGCGATGGGAGCCATGGAAGGTTCTAGAAGAAAGGTTCACCCTAGACAGGGCAGAGGAAGCAGAAGGTCTGTAAGGGAAACAAGAAACACAGTTCCGAAGGCCCCTATGTGTGGGTGGGGCTGGGGGTCTACATTAAAGGAGGAGTTAACCAGAAGGATCACAGGACTTTTCTGCGAAAACAGGTTTAGGGTTTAAAAATAAGACAGACTGTGAAAAGCGGTTCAAGTTCATAACTGTGTCAATTTCCTCTGCTACCCAGAAACAGAAGTGGGCGGGGAAGCTGGCCACAGACCTCAGCCCCGGGACAGGTCTCTACCAGGCTCATCTCTGAAGTCAGCTGCTGTCCCTCCAGGCTGTCCCCCACCAGCCGCACCCCGCAGCCCCTATCTGTGGGCTGGGCTGGAGGAGACCCAGCCGGGAGAACACAGTTGCCTGGGGCTTCCAGGTAATTTACATCTGTCCTGACCATCAAGGACTCACTGTCCCTTCCTGTCTCAGGAAAAGCAGCCCCCAGAGCTGCCTGAGCCACTTATTATGAAAAATGAGTCATATTTAAAACAGCACAAGGGCAGAGAGCATCTCGGGGGTGGGGGGCAGGGGTCCAGAAAGTCTACAACAGCACAGTCAGCCATAGTTGCAAGCAGAGTGCTTTGCGAGGGGAAGGGACTTCCCTGATGGCTCAAACGATAAAGACTCTGCCTGTGATGCAGGAGACCTGGGTTCAGTCCCTGGGTCAGGAAGATCCCCTGGAGAAGGAAATGGCAACCCACTCCAGTATTCTTGCCTGGAGAATCTCATGGACGGAGGAGCCTGGTGGGCTACAGTCCACGGGGTCGCAAAGAGTCGGACACGACTGAGCGACTTCACTTCACTAAAGTTCATTTTGGGCTCCCCAGGTGGTAAAGAATCCACCTGCCAATGCAGGACACGCAAGAGACTCGGGTTTGATCACTGATCCAGAAGATCCCCTGGAGCAGGAAATGGCAGCCCACTCCAGTATTCTTGCCTGGAAAATCTATTGGACAGAGGACCCTGATGGGCTACAGTCCACAGTCATACACGATTTAGCGTGCGTGCTTTTTAAAGTTCATTTCACCTGTTTCCTTTTACTTTTCAAAATGTGGTTGTGTTCATCACTCTCAGTCAAGTCCGACTCTTTGCCACCCAGTGGACTGTAGCCCGCCAGGCTCCTCTGTCCATGGAATACTCCAGGCAAGAATACTGGAGTGAATTGCCATTTCCTTCTCCAGGGGACCTTCCCAACCTAGGGACTGAACCCAGATCTCCCACATTGCAGGTGGATTCTTAAACGTGGCTACTAAACAATTCTGAATTGCCTACGTGGCTCTTTTTTGGTCCTATGGGACAGCGATGGGAGCCATGGAAGGTTCTAGAAGAAAGGTTCACCCTAGACAGGGCAGAGGAAGCAGAAGGTCTGTAAGGGAAACAAGAAACACAGTTCCGAAGGCCCCTATGTGTGGGTGGGGCTGGGGGTCTACATTAAAGGAGGAGTTAACCAGAAGGATCACAGGACTTTTCTGCGAAAACAGGTTTAGGGTTTAAAAATAAGACAGACTGTGAAAAGCGGTTCAAGTTCATAACTGTGTCAATTTCCTCTGCTACCCAGAAACAGAAGTGGGCGGGGAAGCTGGCCACAGACCTCAGCCCCGGGACAGGTCTCTACCAGGCTCATCTCTGAAGTCAGCTGCTGTCCCTCCAGGCTGTCCCCCACCAGCCGCACCCCGCAGCCCCTATCTGTGGGCTGGGCTGGAGGAGACCCAGCCGGGAGAACACAGTTGCCTGGGGCTTCCAGGTAATTTACATCTGTCCTGACCATCAAGGACTCACTGTCCCTTCCTGTCTCAGGAAAAGCAGCCCCCAGAGCTGCCTGAGCCACTTATTATGAAAAATGAGTCATATTTAAAACAGCACAAGGGCAGAGAGCATCTCGGGGGTGGGGGGCAGGGGTCCAGAAAGTCTACAACAGCACAGTCAGCCATAGTTGCAAGCAGAGTGCTTTGCGAGGGGAAGGGACTTCCCTGATGGCTCAAACGATAAAGACTCTGCCTGTGATGCAGGAGACCTGGGTTCAGTCCCTGGGTCAGGAAGATCCCCTGGAGAAGGAAATGGCAACCCACTCCAGTATTCCTGCCTGGAAAATTCCATGGACAGCGAAGCCCAGTAGGTTACAGTCTATGGGGTAGCAACGAGTCGGACATGACTGAGCGATTGCCTCTCTCTTCCGAAAGGGAAGAAACTCGGCCGGGAATTGTGACCTGTGCTGTTGAGGGAGAACATGCAGGAGGGAGAAAGCTGGGGGGAGGCGGGGTTCTTTCCAAGACATCTCAAGGAAGGAAGGCCCTGGGTTGCTGTTCTGGAAATGAACACCCACCCACCCTTACGCCCTTTTAGTAGGCGTCATCAGCTTCCTTGTAGTCACGTCCTATTTTCTGGAACTTTAGGACACTGTCTCTTGGGAACATGGCTTTTGGATCAAACAGCCACATAAACACGCTCATAATTCTGCAAAGAACAAGAGCCAACAGCCTAGAATGGGTTGTGTGTGTGTGTGTGTTTTTTAAGAAAAAACATAACCAGCTGCTTCAAAAGCTTTCTAAATAAATTCCACAGGCTGCTTTCTTCCCCAAGGCCCCAGGCCAGGAAATGCCACTTCAGTGAGTCCCCATTTTTTTCCCCCCCTCGCCATCCCCCATTTCTTTTTAATTTGATTTCCCCCAAGATCAGGAGGCCCACCGAGCCACCCACTTAACCGCCCTTCCAGAATGGGTGGTCGTTCAACTGGCCTCCATCCGCTTCCCCTCTCTCCCACAATGTGAAACGCTTAGGGCAGAGGGACACACAGACACAGACAGACACACGGGGACACATGCAGACACCCTCCACTGCCACCAGAGAACACTTTCTCTCTCCAGAGCACAACTCCAGGGAAGACATGTGGGACAAACTGGAAACCACAGGAAAGCAACTCTGAGTTTAACGAAACAGCAAAGCCACAGTTCTGCCACAAAAAAAGCACAGCCTTGAGAATCCTTTGGTTGCCCCCCGGGCGGCTTGGGTACAGGCCTCTGCAGAACCCCGGTTACCATAGTTACGGGGAGCTTTGTGGGGGGAATAAAGGAACAAACAAGGGGGTCTCCCTCCTCCCTCCCCAATTGTTTAACTTTGTTATTAAGCCCCTGAGAGTGGCTTTTCTCGACTGTCCATTTAAAAGGACACATTGAAGGGGACTCTCCACCCACCTTCCACCTGCCCCCACAGGAATCAGGGAAATGTTAAGGGCTGGAGATTTCTCTTCGCACCCTCTCAGAATGACTCTTTTATTTAGCTCCTTCCAAATCCAGAGACAGACATTTCAAACTCATTTTTTAAGCATGGAAAATGTGACTGGGGCTGGCCTCCCGGGCACGCGACCCACGTAGTCCCACGGGACGCTGTGGGCACAAGGGCCTGCCAAGCTCAGCTGAATGTGGCCGCCACCCTGAAACTCCAAATACTTCTTAAACCAGGGGCTCTGCCTTTCCACGCTGCACTGGGGCCAACTGTTACGTAGCTGAATGCGACCACTAGTTATAAAAAGGAGGCATTTCTGAGGCACGAAGAGATGCGTTCCTGGAGCAAGAAGAACCAGGCTTGACCTTGGAAATTGGCCCGTGACCAGCTGCACCAACCTGGCCCCCATTTTCTCATCCACAAATATGCTCTGGGGTCCCTAACTGAAAACATCCCTTGTTCCAAGTCTCAGTGATTTGCTGGGTGGGTGAAAGTTACTCTCTTAAATGGTCAGGGAGGGTTATACCACTGTTTATTCCTGGGCCTACAGAAGTGAGTCTGGGAGTAGCTCATTCATCGAACCCAGTTCAGAGCAAGACTTCCCAATCTTGCTTTCATTACAGCTGCCTCCCCTCTTTTCCTCTCCCCCACCCTCAAGGAAAAAAAAAATTATATTCAAATTCAATTAATGAATTTGAATATAATTTAATTTCCACCTAACAAGAGAAATTAAATATTAAGAAATAAGACTTGGTTGGGCAGGGTTGAGTTTTGGAGGGCCACACATCACTGTGATATCTAAGATGTTTTTTTGCCCCCTCTCCCCTCCCCTAAGAACTGATTTTTCCCCATAGGTCCTCACTGAGAACCCACTATTTGGAAAGAGGTATTAATATTTGAGTATCCCCAGTCACCCACATTTATTCATTGAGTCCTTCTGATATGTGACCCCTCTTTTCTTGGTGTCATAAATGCAATTGTCCAAACTCATTCCTTTTACCGACCAAGTCCTAGGGTCCTTGACATCTGCGTGTTCTTTTCCAGGCAGGCCCAGCCCTCTTGCAGCTTCAGTCTCATGAGCCATGAGGAAGGGAGGTAGATGGAGTGAGGGGGGATCAGCCGGGGGGACACTTCCTTCTGCTGTACGGGGGCCAAGCAGGGCTGGGCTCGCTGGCATCTGCTTCCTTCTACACTGGTCACTCCTCTGGGTCTTGAATCTGCTGGGTCCTCACTCCAGGAAGAAGGTAAAGGGTGCTCAGGGGTTGCAGATAAGCAGGCTTATTTTGGCATCTTTGAATACAGAGGTCCTACCTGGCTGAGCAGTATCTACTACTCATACCCCAACCACCGCAGATTCACACCTGCATTAAGATGAACCATAACGGGCTCTTACTTTACTGCAAGCGGCCCTGTAATTCACCCTTACCTGCCGTCTTCCCATCCCCACAACACTGAGTCAGGAATGAAAAATTACAATACCATCAACCTGTTTTACAAATGAAAAAACTAGGTAACATACAAGGGAACTCCCATAAAGTTATCAACTGCCTTCTCAATGGAAACTCTACAAACCAGAAGTGAATGGCATGAAATAGTTCAAGTGATGAAAGAAAATAAATTACAACCAAGAATACTCTACTCAGCAACTCTCGTTCAGAGTTGATAAATCAAAAGCTTTACAGACAAGCAAAAGTTAAGAGAGTTTAGCACCAACAAACCAGCTTTACAACAAATACTAAAGGAAGTTTTCTAGGCAAGCAACACAAGAGAAGGAAAAAACCTACAAAAAATAAACTCAAAACACTTAAGAAAATGGTAACAGGATCATACATGTCGATCATCACCTTTAAATGTAAATGGATTAAATGCACCAACCAAAAGAGATTGGTGGGATGGATACAAAAACAAGACCCATATATATGCTGTCTAAAAGAGACCCACCGCAGACCCAGGGACACTTAAGAGATGAAAAGTAAGAGGATGGGAGAAGGTATTCCATGCAAATGGAAATCAAAAGAAAAGGCAAACGCCACGCCATCTGAGTCTCAGATTGAGCTTTTTAATATCCCCTCTGTTGAAAGACAGGAGGAAAAATCAAAAGAAAGTTGGACTAGCAATACTCATTATCAGACAAAATAGACTTCAATACAAATGAAAAAACTGGGCACCCAGAGAGGTTGAGCTTCTTGTCCAAAGTCACACAGATTAACTTGGCAGGGGTGGGGTTAGAACCCATGCCCCTCGGACTCTGGAGCTCTTTAGAACTCACCAAAATACCTCCCAGGCTGGGAGATCCAGACACAGTCAGCAACTCATTTCACACAATTAACCCCTCAAAGAAATGTGAAAGGAAAATCAATTGAACCCGAGGTGACAGTCACCTCTTTTTTTCTCTACCTCCCTCACACTTCTGAAGATTAACTTCCAGACTTTCACACCATATACCCAAGACAAGATTCTAAAAAACAGCTACCCATTTATGGAGTCCGGGGCTCCCAGTTTGCGCAGTTGGTAAAGAATCCACCTGTCAATGCAGGAGACGCTGTAGACACGGCGTTTGATTTCTGAGTGGGGAAGATCTCCTGGAGGAGGAAATGGCAACCCACTCCAGTATCCTTGCCTGGAAAAGCCCCTGAACAGAAGAGCCTGGCGGGCTACAGTCCATAATGTCGCAGAGAGTCGGACATGACTTAAGTGAACAACAGCAACAAGGAATTAAGGACTCCCAAAGAATTTTGTCACTGAAGACTTTCAGCGCAAAACAATCTGCTTCTTCATGATGATCAGGGGTCCGGGAGTCCCTGATCAACCTATGGTAGATATCCACAGAGCAATTCCTGCGCTTTTTGGAGGAGGCAAGCAATGGGGATTCCCTGGTAGCTCAGCTGGTAAAGAATCCGCCTGCAATGCAGGAGACTTGGGTTCAGTCCCTGGGTTGGGAAGATCCCTGGAGAAGGGAACAGCTACCCACTCCAGTATTATGGCCTGGAGAATTCCATGGACTGTATAGTCCATGGAGTCGCAAACAGTCAGACGTGACTCGGCGATTTCCACTTTCACTTTCAGGCTTCCCTGGTGGCTCAGCAGTTAAGAATCTGCCTGCAATGCAGGAGACACAGGTTCGATCCTTGGGTCAGGAATGTCCCGTGGAGGAGGGAATGGAAACCCACTCCACTATTTTTGCCTGGAGAATCCCATGAACAGAAAAGCCTGGCGGGCTATGACCCATAAGGTCGCAAAGAGTCAGACGTGACTGAAGAGACTTAGAGCAGCAGCAATGAAGAGGTGATCTCAGAATTCTGAGATGCCATATCTGTTTAATTTTTATTTTTTGGCCGTGCCATGCAGCATGTGGGATCTTAGCTCCCGGCCAGGGATCGAACCCACACCACCTGCAGTGAGGGCACGGAATCTTAACCACTGGGCCACCAGGGAAGTCTTGTGAGATTCCACATCTGTTTAAAAAACCGTCTGGAGCTGAGATACCTCTACCACCTGCTGCAGCTCCCAGGGAAGAAAAAGCAAACGCCACGTCATCTGAGTCTCAGATTGGGCTTTTTAATATCCCCCCTGTTGAAAGACAGGCGGAAAAAGCCCTCAAAATCCTGGAGAGAAGCCATGCCGACGGGCACAGCCATCTTCTTTCCTTGAGCTGCGATTAATGAATTGATCCTGAAACCTCAAGATGCAAGAAAAAACTCCAAGTCACTTTCAGCACCAGATTTTTCCCTAAAAACACTTGGCCTAAACAGTCTTAGAATTCCCCGAAACACCCCAGTGGAGCTCACTCATGCTCTGGGAGTCAACTTACTCTGACTGTACAGGTGCTCAGTGAAGGGCATGGGGGCCCAGCCTGGCAGTGTTTGCCTGGAATCCTAAATTCAGAAGCAGGGGCTGGACTTCTAGGAAACCTAGAGATGGTCAGCCAACCAGTTTGGTCACTGATATGGCAGTTCCAAAACATCACTGGGATGAACCTCAAAAACATGACTTTGAGAAAAGTCAGGCTCGAAATCATTGTGGGATTCCATCCATTTATACAAAATGTACAGGATAGGTAAATCCAGACAGAAAACCCACTAGGGGTGCAGGGGTTGGGGGAGCGGGGTGAGGGTGCTGGGAGGGAACCAGGACGGGGTTTCTTTCGAGGGTGATGAAAATGCTCTGGAATTGCAATGGTTGCACAGCGCTGTGAGTGGACTGCATGCCGCTGAACTGTACACTTTCAGATGGTGAATTTTAATGTTTGGTGAACGTGAGGAACAACAACAACTTTAAAAAAAAAGAAGAAAAGGCAGTGCCAGCAGAATTTCCTGGCGCCCCACGGGTTAGAATGTGGCGCTTCCAATGCAGGGAGCATGGGTTCCATCCCTGATCAGAAAACGAAGATCCCACAAGCCATGAGGCAAAAACTAAAAAAAAAAAATAGAAAAAAGGCAGTGCCAGAAATCTCTACAGTCTCCATATTACAAGCCAAGGCCTGCAATTTAAGCTCCAATCCACTGGCCTTATTTCAGCCACCCAGTGGCTCGTTTACTTAGAAGAGACCACTGGGGTCTTTCAGATAGCTGCCAATGTGCCTCTCAGTTAAGGTGATCAAAGGTCCTGGGTTGCCCAGGGGTTCTCAGGACACGCTGCACCGCTACTCCGCACCCTGCCCCTCTCACTTCACCTCCCACCACAGATGCAAATCTTTGACGTTTCTGCAGCCTTGCTTGGATGGCCTCAAATGAGCCCAGAACATGCTCTTTCCTCTTTGCCCCCTCTCACCCTGCTGCCAGTTTCCTTCCTTCCCCACAGGTCTGCAAATTCCTCTCACTCATCATATCCTTGCTCGTCTGTCACCTCCTCCAGGAGGTGATCTCTGGCTTCCCAGGGAAGAACCAATTCCTCCCATACCTCTCTACATGGTGCAGAAATCAGTGGTGTATGGTCTGAAGCCAGATGGCCTGTGGTCAGTCGCCTTTGAGTTCGCCGGAGCACGACTTTGGTGCCTCAGTTTTCCCATCTGTGAAATGGGCACATTCGCAGTTTCTTCCTCATGAGGCTCTTAGGAGGATTAAATGAATCCACTTGTGACAAGGACCCAGGGCAGTGAGAGACACGCATGCCCTTAGCAAGTGCTAGCTGTCATTACACATATTTCTCTGTTCTACTTGTCACAGGGACTGAAATTTATTAACATCTGCACTCCCAGCGCGCAGAACTAAGCTCAAAACATGATGGGTGCTTCATAGGGTGACTCACTGTCCCAGTTCACCCAGGATGGAGCAGTTTCCCCGGATACAGGAGTTTTGGTACTTAAACTGGGAAAGTCCCAGGCAAACCAGAACAACTTGGTCACCCCGATATTCCCACATATATTTGGAGATGATACGTATGCATAAGGACACCAAAATCCATCTTGGCTGGCATCCAGATTTGGAAGTATACATAAACGGAAGGAACTTAACCTTAAGATTCTGATGCTGGGAGAGAGTGAAGGCAAAAGAAGAGGGCGGCAAAGAATGAGATGTTTAGATAGCATCACTGACTCAACAGACATGCATTTGCACAAACTCCGAGAGCTAGTGAAGGACAGGGGAGCCTGGCAGGCTGCAGTCCATGGTGTTGCAAAGAGTTGGACAGGACTTAGAGACTGAACGACAACAGACAGGAAGATGTTACTAACAACAGACCTCAGTAATAGATGGTCCTCACAGTTCAAGGTAGTGTGAGGATCTGGCAAAAGCGTCAGCAAATATGCTCCAGAACTGGAATCACTTAACTGGTCTGGAATCCTTTGTTTCCTCCAGAGTTCTTTGGAGAGAGTGATACTTCTCAACAGGGATGTCAAGGCGCAAGATCAAGATGTGGGCAGAAAAAAATTGAAAAGGGAAGCAAACACCAACAAGATAAAAACAGGAAAAAAAAAAGCCACACCCTCCAAACTTAAGATTAGTTGATTTTTTTCTCTTCAATGTAAGCTTCATCTTGGGGCTCTGGTGAAGGGGTGCACATGGATTCTGCCAACAACCACTCCCAATTCTGGTTGGGATTTCAGAAGAGAGTGAGGAGGGGGTGCTTCCCTCGGCTCCACCATCCACCCAAGATCTGGACTCCGAGCAGGCGCCTCACTGCCACCAGCCCAAACTCAGTAATACCTGTCACTCCACATTCATCACCTGGTCCTTGGTGTGGCTCCGAAGCCACTTCATCTAACCCAGATGGTGTGTCATGCATTCTCCAGAAGTGACAGTCTTTTATCATGGGTGTCAAGAAAATTCAGAGACTCTAACGACCTTCTACCCTAAGACACCATAAACGTCAGCAACTGCTGCTGACATGCGTGGACAGGAAGAAGGGGGACAGAGTTCACACTGCCAGAGGCACCTCCATCCTCCGTGCTTTATAACCAGCAAGGATGGGAGGGGGGAGCTTGGCAGAAACTAGGGGCTTTAAGGAGCCTTGGGTGATTTTCTTCCTTCCCAACTCCAGTCCTCTCTGGTGAAATGGCTGACAGGCAAGCAGGGTCCAAAAACAAAGGAGACAGAGGACAGAGAGGTGACTCCTGATGCTGAGTAAATTCTCCCTGGGCAATTGCAGAAGACACTCGGGCTTGACCGCCAGCTCCGATCAGGAACTGACCTGGTAGAGAAGCGTGGCCACTGAGCTCAGAGATGTTACAGGTGGGATGTGTGTGCCTGGTACCTGATACCGCTGTGTGGGGGGTTTTCAGAAACACCTGCGTGGGTCCTGTTATTTACAAGCCTGGCTGGGTACCGCCTGTCTCTAAGAGGTCAGAGGGAACGACGTGGACCACAGCTTGCGTACCCAACAGTGAGCTGGGGAAAAGAGAAGACGCGGAAGAATGTGAGCAGGTGAGGCCCATAGAGGGGAACAGAAAGGGCCCAAAGAAAGTTAATACCGTAGGATTTTTTTTTTTTTAGATGATAGGATTTTTAAGACAAGTCAAATATTTAAGAGCAAAAACCCGGAGGGCTTCTCTGGGCTCGGTGGTAAAGAACTCGCCTACCAAACGCAGGAGACACGGGTTCAGTCCCTGGTCCGGGACGACCCCTCATGTGGAACGACTAAACCCGTGTGCCCCGACTTCTCCGCCTGGGCCTGCACCCCGGGAGCCACAGCTACGGAGCCCGTGCTCTGCAACAGGAGAGGCCACCGCGGTGAGAACCTGCCCCCGGCAACCAGAGCAGCCCCCGCTCCCCACAGCTAGAGAAAAGCCCGAGGCGCGAACGGAGACCCCGTGCAGCCAAAAACAAAGACAGACAGAAGCGCACCACCTCAGTTCAAAATCCAGCTCTTGTCGCTTCTAGGCTGTGTGCACGTGTTTCATTTCTCCGTGCCTCGGTCTCTTCATCAGGAAAATGGACTTATAATCGGACCCCCACCTCCACAGGGTTGCATGTGCTCAGAACACTGGGCACTTGGGTCATTACAAAAGCATTAGATTTAACTACTTACAGGAAGGCGGAATCAAGTCCAGGGAGGGGAAGGTCGCTTGCTCGCAGTGACACAGACGGGCAGAAGGCAGAACGCAGATCCCTTCAGACCACACTCGCCCCTTCTCAGGCCACTTCCTTCACACCTTGACTTATGTGTCCAAATCGCCTACAGTTTGATCCTCCCACCCTCACCCGCATTGGGGAGACAGACTAACACCCTCTAAAGCTGTCCACATCCTCATCACAAGGCTCATTCCTGGCAGCTCAGATGACAGAGAATCCGCCTGCAATGCAGAAGACCTGGGTTCAGTCCCTGGGTCGGGAGGATCTCCTGGAGAAGGGAATGGCAACCCACTCCAGTATTCTTGCCTGGAAAATTCCATGGGCAGAGGAGCCTGGCGGGCTACAGTTCATGGGGTCCCAGAGTTGGACAGGACTGNCCTGCAATGCAGAAGACCTGGGTTCAGTCCCTGGGTCGGGAGGATCTCCTGGAGAAGGGAATGGCAACCCACTCCAGTATTCTTGCCTGGAAAATTCCATGGGCAGAGGAGCCTGGCGGGCTACAGTTCATGGGGTCCCAGAGTTGGACAGGACTGAGCAACTCACACTTTCACTTTCAATTCCCAGAACATGTGGTTCTTTTTTAGTACTTATTTTTATCTTTTAAAGATTTTTTTTTAATGTGGACTTTTTTTTTTAAGGTTTTATTTACTTTGATACAATACGTTGTTCAGTCACCTAAGTCGTGTCCCACTCTTTGCAACCCCATGGACTGCAGCACGCCAGGCTTCCCTGACCTTCACCATCTCCCAGAGCTTGCTCAAACTCACGCCCATTGAGTCGGGGATGCCATCCAATATAGTTTCTGTTTTATGTTTTGGGTTTTGGCCTGGAGGCACGTGGGATCTTAGCTCCCCATCCAGGGATCAAACCTGTACCTCCTGAACTGAAAGACGAAGTCTTAACCACAGGACTGTCAGGGAAGTTCCAGAACACATTGCCTTAAATGGCCAAAGGGACTTTGCAGCTGTGATGAGGTTAAGGCCCTTGAGAGGAGGAGATGATTCAAGTGGCCCCAAGACAACCACAACGGTCCTTAGAAGACGGAGGCAGGAGGGCCTCAAAGACAGAAGAGGCCCTATTGGCTTTGAAATAGGCTCAGGGAGCCATGGACCAAGACACACAGGTGTTTGCTAGTTGGTCTTTCCAGTAGTCATGGACAGATGTGAGAGTTGGGCCATAAAGAAGGCTGAGAACAGAAGAACTGATGCTTTGGAACGTCGGTGCTGGAGGAGACTCTTGAGAGTCCCTTGGACAGAAGATCCAACCAGTCCATCCTAAAGGAAATCAGTCCTGAATATTCACTGGAAGGACTGATGCTGAAGCTCCAATACTTTGGCCACCTAATGTGAAGAACTGACTCACTGGAAAAGACCCTGATGCTGGGAAGGATTGAGGGCAGGAGGAGAAGGGGACGACAGAGGATGAGATGGCTGGATGGCATCACCGACTCAATGGACATGAATTTGAGAAAATTCCGCGTAATAGGGAAGGACAAGTGTGCTGTAGTCCATGGGGTCCCAAAGAGTAAGACACGACTGAGTGACCGAACAACAGAACAGAGAAGCTAGAAAGGGCCAGGAGACAGATTCTCTTTCGCCGAGAGCCTCCAGGAGAGCAGCGCCTGCAGTTTCACCCAGTGACACCCATTGTGGACTCCTGACCTCCAGACTGTATGATAATAAACGTGTTGCTTCAGCTACTAGGCTTGTAATCTCTTACATTAGGCAGAGCAAACAAACCTGCCCACTCCTAGCTGGGTTGCCCAATTCCCACCAGCCCTGCGGACTCCCAAGGGGTCTCTCCCACTCCCACAGCAGCGCCCCCCACCAGAGATCTGAGCCCCTCAACCTCCCACCCTAGCTCCCAGGCGTTTGTCCGCCCACCCTCAGCTCAGCAGGAACCCTTCTTCGGGCTCAGCCTCTACTTAAAGCCCACAAGAGTGGCCACCCCACCACACCCTGCCGCATCCCAGGGACGCTGCGCCAGCAATGACCCCTTCTGCCAGCCCTGCCCTCTCAGCTGGCTCCTCGCCTGATCTCAGGCTTGCTTGTGCCTAGTCAGTCGTGTCTGATTTTTTTGCGACCCCACGGACTGCCAGGCTCCTCTGTCCATGGGATTCTCCAGGCAAGAATACTGGAGTGGGTTGCCATGCCCTCCTCCAGGGCATCTTCCTGACCCAGGGACTGAACCCGTGTCTCCGGCATCTCCTGCACTGGCAGGCAGGTTCTTTAACACAAGTACCACCTGGGAAGGCCCTCCTAATCTCTAAGCTTGTTCAAATCGTTCCTCATTAAAAGGGAAAAACAGGGCTTCCCCGGTGGCTCGGTGGTAAAGAATCCACCTGCCAATGCAGGAGACACAGGTTCGATCCCTGACCAGGGAGGTCCCACATGCCATGGAGCAAATAAGCTCGTGCACCCCAACTACTGATCCTGTGCTCTAGAGCCGGGGAGCCACAGCTGATGAAGCCCGCGCACCCTAGATAGAGCCTGGGCTCCTCAGCAAGAGAAGCCCCTGCAATGAGAAGCCCGCGCACCACAGCTAGAGAGTAGCCCCAGCTCTCCGAAACCAGACGAAGCCCGAGCAACAAAGACCCGGCGCAGCCATAAATAAATTAACATTTTAAATGAGAAAGGTAAAAATAAAAGCCCCCGCTATCCCAGCCTGCATCCTCAGCCCCTCTGCCTGCAAGCTTCTCCTCCACGTCCTCGGATTCACCCGGGGCCACCAATCTCCTTCCTCCCTCGGCCATGACCCCTCCAAGCCCACTTCCCATTTCCTGTCCTCCTCTCCCAAGGCTGCTGGCACCTTCTCTGGAAGGACTTCCTCACTAGCCTGGCCTTGCACTTCCATCTTCTTCCGGGCCAGCCCTTCCATGGAAGGACCCCAGGGACTTGGGGTTCTGCACACAACCCCGAGAGTCCCCTCAACTCCTCAACCCCACACCTGCCATCTTCACTTTTAGCAAAGAGCAAACTGAACACAGAGCTGGCCTCTCCCCCAGGCCTGGTGGGGAGGTAAACTGAGTCTCACACCATGGAAGTACCTACCAAAATTTAATACGCAGGAGTCCTTTAACCCAGAGATTCCTCTAGGTATGTGCATCAGAGCTGACACCATGCGTTGAGGCAGTGACAAATGCTGAGCACAAAGGGGTACCCACTGCCTTGTTGCTAGAGACCACCTAACTGTCCATCAGCAGAGAACTGGGTAGACCAGTTACGCTCCACCCACAGAGGGGAATGGCGTGCGACCATCAAGACTGAACGGGGGACTTCATGTGTGGAAACACAGACATCACTGCAATATTAACAGATCACTGCGTGAAAAAGCCCAAATGGTGGTTATCATCTCAGGCCATCACTGGTGTACAAGGAAGAAGGATACACATTTCCTTATAAAATACGCATGAAATGTCTCCAAATGGATACACAAGGAAGTGATACAGCAACCGGAAATTCTCTGGCAGTGCAGAGGTTAGGACTCAGCACTTTCACCTAAAGCGGGGGTGGGGCAGGGGAGAAGAAACAGATAACAGTGGCTGCCTGTAAAAGGAGGAGGGAGGTACACTGGGAAATGTAGCTGGATGAATGCTTTTCACTCTTAGACTTGGTCTTTTGTATACTGAGCCATAGCAATACTACATAGTCAAAAAATTAAGAAATTATTTAAGTTAAATATAACATAATAAATTAGTAGTTCTATGATCTAGTCTTTATAATTTGTATTAATTATAACATACTTATAATTAAATGCTTTAAAATTAAATTTAAAATATAATAAACTTTTTTTTTTAATAAGGACAAAGAGCCTCTTCTGCAGACCCCATATCTGCCCTTCCCAGGTTGGTCTCTCACATCCTCCCACTTCTGGGTGAAATGACATCATCAGTCCTTGGTCCCATGACTGGTGTTTCATGCCCATCAGCTGGCCTTCGGCCCCTCCCTAAGGGTTTGCAGACAGAATTTCAAGTTACTGATTACTTCTCTTTGGTGAGAAGACATGCACACCACCGCTTCCTCTCTCTCAGTCCCAAATCTGTACTGCTGCTGCTGCTGCTGCTAAGTCACTTCAGTCGTATCCGGCTCTGTGCGACCCCATAGACAGCGGCCCACCAGGCTCCCCCATCCCTGGGACTCTCCAGGCAAGAACACTGGGGTGGGTTGCCATTTCCTTCTCCAGTGCATGAAAGTGAAAAGTGAGTGAAGTTGCTCAGTCATGTCCAACTCTTAGCGACCCCATGGACTGCAGCCCACCAGGCTCCTCCGTCCACGGGATTTTCCAGGCAAGAGGACTGGAGTGGGGTGCCATTGCCTTCTGTACTAACAACATCCTACCAGCCACAGTATAACTCTCCTCTTTTCATGCGGGGAGCTCTAAAAGCTGAGGATGGACTGTGGGCCCGGTGGCATGGGCTCTCCCTCGCTGGCCTTAAGGAACCCATCTGAGGAGGGAAAGTGAACCAGCCTGGGAAAACATGGGAGCAAACACAAAGGGTAAACTGGGCCCAGATTCTAAGGCAAGCGGAAGGTCTGAGACAAGAGAAGGATGCAGGCAAGGGAAGTAGGAGGGGGCTGCAGAGGCAGGCACACCTGTGTTCCTTGCGGAAGTGAAGAGCTTGGCCAGGAGGGTGGGGCCAGGTTACAGGAGCCTTTGCACCATCAAGAGTCCGGCCCTGGGACTTCCAGGCAGTCCGATGGTTAAGACTCCACAATTTCACTGCAGGGGATGAGGGTTCTATCCGTGGTCAGGGAACTAAGATCCCCACAGGTTGCACAACCAAAATAAAACAAACAAAAAATAAGCCTGGTCCATGCGAGGTGGGGACGGGACCGGATCTTTCTGGGAGGGACCCCGCCCCCCAAGCAGGTTCTGTTTCATTAACCAGCAGCCCAAAAGTGACTTGAAAAACCCCCTCCAAGTTTGCAACTCCTGCCAAGGATAATTCAGATTCTAAAAATAAGCCTCAAAACCTAGAATATCAGGGGAAAGCAGCCACAGCAAAAGCCACCCAAGTCCCCGTCAGTATAAACACACATCAAAGGCCCAACGGCCCACTGCCAAGGGCTTCTCTCCCCAGATCACACAATCAACATGACAAAGACGCCAGGCTCGTAACTCCTGGTGTAACTCCTGGTGTTGCTATCGTCTGACCAAGGCCCTTTTTCAATATCCCTCCTCCAAAAACCTCTTAATCATTTTCTAAAATGATCCCCTATTTCTCTTTGCCTCCTTAAGAGTCTGCAAAAAAAAAAAAAAGATAAGAAAACACTCACCTCGGAGTCTTGTGGTTCTGTGACACCCCAGGCTGCGCACAGCCACCATCCCATTTCCCTCCTTTGCTGTTTCAAGACTTCTGAAGACTCCCCATGGGTAAGAACTCGGTGTAAAGTAAGAGCTACTAGCTTCCCTGGGAGCCTCCCATAAGGAAAGTCAACAGCTGGGCATTTGTCTTGATGATAACTATCTACGTTACTTGGGAGGCTCCTATTTGCTTATTTCCTCAATCTGGCCATATTCCAGATGAGTGTGGGTTTTATAACTGTCATATCTTTGAGAATTATAAAACAGTGTTTCCTTCAGCAAGACTTCAGGTAAGGACAGGGTGGTAAGCATTAACCTCCTGCAGTCTTTTCAGCCTTCCCCTGGCCTATCCGTAACAACCCCAGCCCTGGATGATGCACGCCTTCCTCATACGTCCTAATTGCTTCCTGTCTGCAAATTAGATTCTGTTTCCCTAACTGGCCCACATCACAACCCTCTGGGGAAGGGCTCGGATCCTTGTTTCTCGGGATTCTCCCTCCACGGAGCTTTGGGGAAAGCAACGCACAGACTACCTCCTAGCCAGAGATTTCATGCACATAGATGGCATGCTGCTGCTGCTGCTAAGTCGATTCAGTCGTGTCCACCTCTGTGCGACCCCATAGACGGCAGCCCACCAGGCTCCCCCGTCCCTGGGATTCTCAAGGCAAGAACACTGGAGGTGAGGTGAAGTCACTCAGTCGTGTCCGACTCTTGGCGACCCCATGGACTGTAGCCCACCAGGCTCCTCCGTCCATGGGATTCTCCAGGCAAGAATACTGGAGTGGGTTGCCATTTCCTTCTCCAGGGATCTTCCCAACCCAGGGATCGAACCCAGGTCTCCCACACTGGAGGCAGACGCTTTAACCTCTGAGCCACCAGGGAAGTCAAGAACAGTGGGTTGCATATACAGCCCATATGTGGCGTAAGCTGGAAGAGTGTATTGGCAGGGCGTAGTTTTTCCAGTTTGACACACAGCACTGTATAAGTTTGGGGGGCTTCCCAGGTGACTAAAGTGGTAAAGAATCCACCTGCCAACACAGGAGAGATGTGGGTTCAATCCCAGAGTTGGGAAGATCTCTGGAGAAGGAAATGGCCACCCACCCTAGTACTCCTGCCTGGGAAATCCCATAGACAGAGAAACCTGGCAGGCTACAGTCCCCGGGGTCACAAAGAGCTGGACACACACTTAGCAACTGAAAACAACAACTGTGTAAGTTTTGGGTGTACAACATAATGATTCCCCTTACACATCATGAAATGATTACAAGTAGTTTAGTGAACAGCCATCCTCTCGTAGTCTCAACTCAAAGAAATAGAAAAAAATTCTTTGCCTGAGAACTCTGATTTACTCTCTTAATAAGTTTCATGAATAATGTATAGTATGTTCATTATCTTTATTATGAATTTACATTCTGATTACTTACTTAGAAGTAGAGAACTAAAGAAGTAAGTGTTTTTTATGTTTTTTACTTTTTTAAACTTATTATTTTATATTGGAGTATAGCTGATTAACAATACTGTGATAGTTTCAGGTGGACAGCAAAGGAATTCAGCCATACAGATCCATGTATCCATTCTTCCCCAAACTCCTCTACCATCCAGGCTGCCACATAACATTGAGCAGAGGAGAATGTATTTTTTTAAATACAGAAGAAAAGATAAATTTCCTTAAAGAATTCCAAATGACATGTGTAGAAACACCCTCCCTCTAAGTGAAAGTGAAAGTGAAGCCTCTTCTGTCGTGTCCACCTCTTTGTGACCCCTTGAGCTGTAGCCTACCAGGCTCCTCTGTCCATGGGATTTTCCAAGCAAGAGTACTGGAGTGGGTTGCCATTTCCTTCTCCAGGGGATCTTCCTGACTCAGGGATCAAACCCAGGTCTCCTGAACTGTAGATAGATGCTTTACCATCTGAACCACCAGGGAAACCCAAAACCATAGGTTTGACTAGATGGACATTTGTCCATCTACTTTGTCAGCAAAGTAATGTCTCTGCTTTTTAATATGCTCCGCAAGGCATGTTGGATCTTAGCTCCCCACGGACTGCAGCCCACCAGGCTCCTCTGTCTATGGAGTTTTCCAGGCAAGAATACTGGAGTGGATTGCCATTCCCTTCTCCAGAGGATCTTCCAGACCCAGGGATTGAATCCTGGTCTCCTGCATTGCTGCTGCTGCTGCTGCTGCTAAGTCACTTCAGTCGTGTCCAACTCTGTGTGACCCCATAGACAGCAGCCCACCAGGCTCCCCCATCCCTGGGATTCTCCAGGCATTGCAGGCACATCCTTTACCGTTTGAGCTACAGGGAAGTTTCTTCTCCCTCTAAGAAGCAGAGCTTAATCTTGACCCTTCCTCTCCTGGGTGAGGCCTTCTCTGATAGCTCAGTTGGTAAAGAATCTGCCTGCAATGCAGGAGACCTCGGTTCGACTCCTGGGTCTGGAAAATCCCCTGGAGAAGGGATAGGCTACCCACCCCAGTATTCCCGGGCTTCTCTGGTGGCTCAGCTGGTAAAGAATCTGCCTGTAATGCGGGAGGCCTGGTTTTGATCCCTGGGTTGGGAAGATCCCCTGGAGGAAGGAAAGGCTAATGGTCTATGAAAAGAGGAAAAAGAGGAACTCTGCTACAGGGAAAGCTGGCAGCAGCGATGTCCTCTGGGTATCATGTTGTACCCCCTTGTGAAGTGAAGAGCCCTTCATCGCTGTGGCCTTCTCCCGCAGAACCGGAAACCCCAGTAGAATCACAAGACAAACATCAGACCAACCCAATGTGAGGGAAACTCTACAAAATCTTTGCCCATTACTGCTTAGAAACAGCCATGAAACACAAGGAAAGATTGAGGAGACAGGAGGAGAGCTGGTGATGGTATGATTAAATGCAGTGTGCTACCCTGGATGGGGTCTGGGAACAGAAAAAGGGACTTCAGCAGAAACGTCAAATAATGTCTGGAGGGTGAGCGACAGTAAGGTGCCAGAGCTCGTTTCCTAGTTTCACACAAGTCCTGCGGTGATGATGTAAGATGTTCACAGATGAGGGAAGACGTTCACAGCGGGGAAACTGGGGGGCGGTGGATGGAACACTCCTTGCACTAACTGCTGCTGCTGCTGCTAAGTCACTTCAGCCGTGTCCGACTCTGTGCGACCCCACAGACGGCAGCCCACCAGGCTCCCCCGTCCCTGAGATTCTACTTTCTGGCAAATCTAAAATTAAACTACCAGATGGAGGTTTCCCTGGCGGCTCACTGGCCAAGACTCCCGAAGCAGAGGGTCCAAGGTCAGGGAACTAGATCCCACATGCAATAACTAAGACCCCACACAGCCAAAAAAAAAAAAAAAACTTTAAGATGAACTGAAGCAGGGCAGGCCTTACCCAAAAGCATACAAGTTCCGTTTTTAAAGACAAAACAGGGCTTCCGTGGTAATCCAGTGGTTAAGAATCTGAATGCCAGTGCAAGGGACACAGGTTCAATACCTGGTCCGGGTAGATCCCCCGTTCCTCAGGACAAGTAAGTTCTTGCGCCACAACTACAGAAACCTGGACGCCTGCCTAGAGCCCATGCTCCACAGCAAGAAAAGCTACCGCAATGAGAAGCCCACGTACGCAATTAAAGAGGAGCTCCTGCTCGCTGCAACTAGAGAAAAGTCTGCCCAGCAACAAAGACCCAGTGCAGCCAAAAACAAAGAAATAAGTCTTTTTTTTTTAATTTAAAAAAAAAATCAAGCTGCCATTAAAAAGTTTAAGGTTTAATTTACCTTTTTTTTTTTTTTAAAGAAAGTTTTATTTCCCCTCAGGTATTTTGGTTAAATGGGAAGGATTAACTGGAGGCCAGGGTGATGATCAGGGTTTCTAGTATTTCTCTCTGACCGATTACTAGATAGGTACACAGGTAGACAGATAGACGATTACCAATTACTGGATAGATACACAGGTAGATAGGCAGACAGATACACAGATACCCCCATTTTAAGTGAACAAGCCTTAAAGTTTAATGAATCTCCTCCCAGCATTTGCACACTGATGTCTGACCACGAATAGGTGATAAACTATATATATTATATATTTATTTATCACCACTAATAGGTTAGGTGGCCACAGATAGGTGATAAACTTCTAATTATACAGCCTCCTGATGTGTATTCTGGATTTAGGTATTAGATCAACACACAAAAGGGCAAGGCCTTCAGAGAGAAGATAAGGCAGCTTTTTCACCACCTACTTAATCCTCTAAAATCAGTTCTTTCAGGAAGAGAAAGAGGAAGATTATTCAATTCCATTCCCTGCCCCCACAGTCCAGGCCCCAGAGAAGAATACAGGCATTAGAGAAATGACCCCAGGGAAAAAGACATTCCTGTGCAAAAAAGGACACACACACATGCAAATTGTCAGGCCTCCTAAGAAAATAGCCTAGTTTGTACACAAGGTGGAGAACCTGCTGAGGAGGTCAAAGAGAGCTGGTCTTTCACGGTCGCTGAAGAAATCTATTCTTTACAATCTATTAGGAGGAAGAATTTAGACAAAAAGGGAAACTGGGATCGCCAACTCTCTTCGGGAGAGGAAGTGAGAAATTACACTAAAGTTCTTAGGCCAATGAACCCCAAATAGATTCCGTCTACCTCCATTAAAAATACAGAAGCTCACAGGGAAAGATTTCAAAGACATGTTTTCACATTCCATCTTCCAAATTCAGTTTCTTTCGCCAGGCAAAGATAAAGTGACCACAATCTGAGAGTCAGGTTCAAATATGGCTTAAGTACAAATTACAGTGATTTGTGGAATGGAAAATGCTTCCACTGGGGAGCTGGGCTGCGCCCCCAGAATCAAAGGGAAACAACTCCCCCCCTGGATTCCTGGTGAAACCACATCCCCCGTTTCCACATGAATGACGGTTTTTGATGAAACAGCACAATGAGAACATTAATAGGACTGCATCAGGAGACAAAATTATACGTACCCTGATTACAACTTCATAAAAAAGCAGGCACCATGACAAGAAGCCGCCAAATAAGGAAAATTGATGCTAGCTGTTTCATTCACAGGCTGAGATTATACCGGATACACTTCGTTATCTTTCATGCTTTCTGTAATATTGTTATTTTTTACATAACTTTAAAAAATACCAATGCAGCTTTATGAATAACCTCCCTGGACTCAAGGATAGGGTGAGTCAATGCTAAGCTCTTACATTTACCTCAGGAACATTGTTAATTCTAAAACTCCATGAGAGGAAATTCCCTGGCAGTCCAGTGGTCAGGATTTCCTCCTTGCTTTCACTGCAGGGGGCATGGGTTAGATCTCCCAAAATAAGTAAAATTTTTTTTTAAAAAGAAAAGAAAAAAAACCCATGAGCTAAATAGCTTAAATTCTTCACCATTATTTTCCCTGACGTTAACACCCACGAAGAAGAAAGTGCCTCTGACTTTTCGGATCTACGAAGAAGAAAGTGCCTCTGACTTTTCGGATCTTGGTGAATTAACTTCCTACCTACTAGGTAAACAGGGAATTGCCACTGAGACACCCGTGATATTTACTTTCTTCTGTCCAGGCCCTAAGTCTTATGAAAGTACACACAGTTCTTCTACAGAAATAATCTGCAGTAAAAAGACAACTTCATTGGCTACAAAAGTGTTATTCCGACTGCCCTGAGCTCCAGTGCAGGTGCAAACAATAAGATGAAATTGTAAGGACCCAGGAAAGTACCACTTAGAGCTCAAATAACCCCGATAAGTAAACACCAGTTCAGAACTGGCCATGGTTGGGAGGCAAGGGGAACAGGCACCAAAGACAGGGACGTAGGTACTGAAGTACAGCAGAGTTAAGGAAGGCTATTTGCTTGGTGAGATGAACCACATTGCCCAGTGAGCTATTTTCATTGCAGTAAAAGCACAAACAAATAGAAGACAGGTCACAGGGTCAAAACTCTAAGACTTCGAGTTCATGGAACTCATTTTTTTCCACCATCACTGTAGCTGGGGTTGATTCATTTTCAGTGGGAGGATTTTAAGTCCTTGATGGGCATACTCCCATTCTCAGAGTGGAACCATAACACTGCCAGTCGTGGGTAAAAGTAAGGAAGCATGCCCTGTCTATCTCCTTGAAAATGAACCTGGGCTGGAAATGCCTTCCAGTTCCTTTGCTCTCATTGGCTTCTCTTTTACTGTCCTCAACTATGGGCTAGCCTGCACTTCCTCCAAAGCTTTGCTGAGCCTCTTCTGCTCATTTGGAATACGTGTACCTTCTATGACGTGTATTCTCAGGTCTCTGCTTTCCTATGAAATTTTCCCTGACTCATAGCTCACTCCTTTCCATTTCTTTCAATCCTGCCAGAGTCAAGGGCATTGCTGAGCACTGAGCTATCCACCTGTGTTTTTTTCCACTTTCCACCTGCAGCATAAACCCCTCAGAACCTAGAGACATTTCTTCTGTGTCCTTTACAAGGATAGAGCAGCATTTTATTTCCCCACAACCATCCAGTAAAAGCGACTAAAGGAACAAAGGAAAGTTTACTCACCAGAGACAGTGAAATGACTTCAATCTAGTATTTAGAGACTTAAGAAATTGATCCTCCAATCTCAGATCAATCAGGGAGTCACTTAATCCACAAAAACATTACAATGAGGATACTTTCACAAATGTGAATAAAAGCATCTATTATTCATGCCTTCAAGTAACAGGAAAGGGGGAAGATGGGCCCCTCCCATCGTAGATCTACATTAGATGTTTCTTAGAGAGTCTGGGGCACCTTTAAACCCCAGTGCAAGGACTGGTCGAGGTAAGCCAGGAGCAGCATGGGTATTATTCTACGCCAGGTAGAGCAAGTCCTGCTTGCAGGCCTCCAAGTCAACTTCGATAAAACCAAACACGCTAGTGGAGTCCCAGATACCAGCTCATGCTGGACACCGCATCCAGGTGAGTCTCATTGTAAGAGTCAATCAGAGATGGCTTGGGCCGGGCCGGGGGGCGG
>SJYX01009890.1:443510-515148 GCA_006410675.1 Oreotragus oreotragus
GGGGGGGGGCGGCGGGTGGCGGGTAAGAAGATAAGGGAGGCAGTCACACACTAATGCAAACCACATCTTTCCTTAAAAGGGCCCCAGGGGAACTGCAGGGCCAACCTGCGTTCCAGACAGCCCTTGAACCAGCACCAGCTCACCCAGCCAAGGGTTTATTCCCCTTGGGAAGATGGGTGGGCGAGTCTTACCCTGATGCACTAAGACGGGAAGGCCCTGTGCCTTCCAGAAACTGGATTTCCCAGCCACCAAAGCTCAGCCCGACAAGCAATGACATCAGCCCCACTTATCGGAAGCACAAAAGCCACCAGAAAACTAATCAAAGACCAGCTGGGCTGATCCCCGGAAAGCAGAGCCGGTCCAGAATACCCCACTTCCCCATCACCGCCTGTCCTGACCTTGATGAAGGGTTTCTGGCACAACGATGACTCCACTGCCCAGATCACAGTGGCCTGGAAACCAGAGGAGGAGGCCACCTACCTAGCTGGGCGTGGAGGGCCAATGTCCACCTCGCCGGCCTGTGCCACTGGCACGTATCTGGCAGCGGCAGTGGACGGGGTCCCGGGCCACCCCTGCGCTCACAGGGTGCCTGCCTTACCCGACCCCCACACCCCCTCCCCGCGAGGGGTCTAGCCAGGGCCGGGGCTCCGTCTGCCCTGTGTCCGGAATTTTCATCTCTCGTGGGCTCCCTAGGCCCGCCGGGGTCCGCTGAGAGCGGTCCTGAGTACTATGGGGAACCCCCTGGAGCGGGGGATGGCGGGGAAAAGCAGATATCGTGGACCCCAGAAGTCGAATTTCTGGGACCGGCGTCGGAAATCTGTTGGGCTTTTGTTGTTTGGTTGGTTGTTTGGTTTTGTTTCTGAATCGCCGGGCGATGAGTCTGGAAACTTCAACTTTGAGAGAGCAGCCACCAAGCGAGACGAAACTTTCTTGAAAAGCTTCGGGGTGTCCTATCCCGGGGAGGAGGCCCCCGCGAGCAACACGGGGCGCGCTTTCAGGTGAGGGCGGGATGACCCCACCGCGGGCGATCGGCTCGCTTCGGGGAGCAGGAACGGGACCCAGCCTGGACTGCGGCGGGAACAAGCGCCAAGTGACTGGAAGCCCGGCCTCGCCGGCCTCGCCGGGCCCGCGTGGAAGATCGCGGCGTGACTCCGAAGCCCTCCAACCACCTCGAACCCCGGGGCCCCGCCAGGGTTCCGGGACACCGCCACCACCCCTGCGGAGTCCGGAGCGGGTGCTGGCGCCGCACCGACCCCGCTCTCCACCCACCACCAGCTCGAAGCTCCGCGGATCAGCACCCCGGTCGCTGCCTCCTCCCGTCGGCGACCCCAGCCCGGGCCCCCGCCGCCAGCCAACGCGCCCCTCACTCACCGCCGCGCGCGCCGCCAGTCGAGCCGGGAGATCTGAGCAGACGGAGCTGGGGGGCGGACTGGCTGGAAGACGGCGGGGAGGAGCGCCTGAAGGCGGGGGGCGGGGGCTGGACCGGCCGGGGCGGGGCGCTCCGGCTCCCGCTTCCGGCTTGTCCCCGCCTCTGTGCGCCGCCTGGACCTGATCCTTCCCACTCGCGGGGGGCCGCCTCCCCCAAGCTAGAAACCCCACCAGGGACCTGCGACCCTCTGGCTTCTGCCCTTCCCCTCCACCGCTCCGATCTCCCGCTACCCTCGGAACACCCCCTTGACACCCTCAGACCCCGCTCACTCCCTGGAACCCCCCCAGTTTCAGCCCAGACCGCACTCTCCCCATCCTGGTGGGGAGACTGTCTCCCCTTTCGGGTTCTGCTCCTGCCCGTGGATCCCCGCCACGTGCCCGCACAACCTTGAACTCCCCTCCTGATTTCCATTCCCTCTCTGCTCTCCCCTGCGCCCCTGGGTCCCGCATCTTCGGCATTTGTTCTCCTTCCCGGTTCTCAGACAATGCTGATCAGCTCCAGATCCCTTGCCAAGGCATCCAGCGCTCCCTGCCCTCCGGAAGTCGGCCCTTTTCTCCCCATACCTCAATTCTGTGCTTTCAGATGCATCCAGGCAACCCAAGAAAACCCATGTGCCTTTGGCCATGTGCCCACTTTCTCTGGCCTCAGTCTCCTGTCTGTAACATGGGCATAACAGTACCTGTCTCATAAGATCTACAGAGATTTAGCTGAACAATGCAAGCAAAGCGTTTAGCACAGATTGTACTAAATTAAACCTATCCTAGCTGCTAACTCAGAGAAGGCAATGGCACCCCACTCCAGTACTCTTGCCTGGAAAATCCCATGGATGGAGGAGCCAAGTGAGTGACTTCACTTTCACTTTTCACTTTCATGCATTGGAGAAGGAAATGGCAACCCGCTCCAGTGTTCTTCCCTGGAGAATCCCAGGGATGGTGGAGCCTGGTGGGCTGCCGTCTCTGGGGTCTCACAGAGTTGGACACAATTGAAGCGACTTAGCAGCAGCAGCAGCTGCTAACTATTGGACTGGTCAAAAAGTTCATTCAGGTTTTCCCTAAGATGAAACAGAAAAACCCAAATGAATTTTTTGGCCAACCCAATACTTTGCATGCCCCCAGGGTGTCCTGTGGCCCCTACTACTTTCTCACTCAATCACTGAAAGCTCTGGAAATGAGTAACTACTATTTCAGTTCAGTTCAGTTCAGTTCAGTCGCTCAGTCGTGTCTGACTTTTTGCGACCCCATGAATTGCAGCACTCCAGGCCTCCCTGTCCATCACCAACTCCTGGAGTTCACTCAAACTCACGTCCATCGAGTCGGTGATGCCATCCAGCCATCTCATCCTCTGTCGTCCCCTTCTCCTCCTGCCCCCACTATTTCAACATCCATCAACTCACTGCCCCTCAATAGATGCTGCATCTCTGATAAGAGCCTCTATTATCCTGCTACAGTAATAACAGCAGCCCTGATCCTGCTAGCAAGGCCCCCTGGAAAGTCATTACAGGGCATTGATGATGGTGTGGCTTTGAGGTGAGAATCCTCTGTCCATGGGATTCTCTAAGCAAAAATACTGGAGTGGGTTGCCATTCCCTTCTCCAGGAGACCTTCCTGACCCAGGGATTGAACCCATGTCTCCCATGTTGGAGGCAGATTCTTTACCATTTGAGCCACCAGGGAAGCCCCAAATACAGAGTCCTGGAGAATGGGTGGAACTCTATTGTGGCTACCTAGAAAAATGCTACCGGAGCAGAGAGCCTAAGAGCCCCCTGTGGATTCATAGACTTGGATTCCAGAACTCTTCTGGAGGTAGAACCTCTCACCACCCACCAACTTCACAATGAGACCCAGGCAGAGAGTGACTTGTCCAAGGTCTTACAGCAAACTGTCCCCCTTCTTCCCTGCCCAAAGGTCTCACCACGTTTCACCAAGTGGACCCAAATACTAGCAGCCATGGACATATTACTCAGTTAAAGGAGGGTAATTCAATCCTTCCCAGCATGAGAAATCGCCAGATAGATGTTATTAGTGATGCCAATCTTTTCTTGTTTTAAAACTCTAGAGGAAAAAAATATATACACATAATATAAAATAATAATAATAAAAACTATAGAGGGACTTCCCTGGCAGCCCAGTGGTGGCTGGGACTCTGCACCTACAATCCTGGGGGCACAGGTTCGATCCCTGGTCAGGGAACTAGGATCCCACATGCTATGCAACAAAAACAAAATAAAAAATAAGCAAACAGATATAAACTCACACATATGTGGGCAATGGGTTTTTGAGAAAGATATTGAGACCATTTCATGGTAAGAGACTCTTTAGAGCAAGAGGTGCTGGGGCAACTGCATATTCACATGCAAGAGAGTGAAGCTGGATCCCTACCTCACACCATATCAAAAAATGAATTCAAGATGGAAAAACTATAAAACTCTTCAGTTCAGTTCAGTCGCTCAGTCGTGTCCAACTCTTTGCGACCCCATGAATCGCAGCACACCAGGCCTCCCTGTCCATCACCAACTCCCGGAGTTTACTCAGACTCATGTCCATTGAGTCAGTGATGCCATCCAGCCATCTCATCCTCTGTCGCCCCCTTCTCCTCCTGCCCCCAATCCCTCCCACCATCAGAGTCTTTTCCAATGAGTCAACTCTTCGCATGAGGTGGCCAAAGTACTGGAGTTTCAGCTTTAGCATCATTCCTTCCAAAGAAATCCCAGGGCTGATCTCCTTCAGAATGGACTGGTTGGATCTCCTTGCAGTCCTAGGGACTCTCAAGAGTCTTCTCCAACAACACAGTTCAAAAGCATCAATTCTTAGAAGGAAGCAAAAGTGTGAATTCTGTGATCTTGGATTAGGCAATAGTTTCTTAAAAATGACATCAAAAGCTTAAGCTACAAAAAGAAAAAAATAGATAAATTTAACTTTATCAAAATTGAAAAGTTTTTGTGCATGAAAGGACACTACTGGTATGCTTTGGGTTTATTAAGGGTTCAGCTTCAGGTCACCGCAAGAAAGTGAAAATTGCAATAAAGTGACACACAAATTTTTTAGCTTCCCAATGAATATTAAATATATATTAACACTGTACTATAGTCTATTGTGTGCAATAGCATTATGTCTTTTAAAAAGTACATATCTTAATTTTCAAAATACTTTGTTGCTAAAAATTTCTAACCATCATTTGAGTCTTCAGAGAGTCTTAGTAGTGATATCAAAGATCACAGATCACCATAACAATATAATAGTAATGAAAAAGTTTGAAAGATTTAAGGAATTACCAAGATGTGACAGAGAGATAGACACAAAGTAAGCAAATGCTGTTGAGAAAATGACTTCAATAGACTTGCTTAGCAAAATTGCCTCAAACCTTAAATTTAAAAAAAAAAAAAAACTTGCTATATCTGCAAAGTGCAATAAAGTATTTGCACTTTATTTATAAAGCAAAACAACATAAAACAAAAAACAAGGTATGCTTATATCAAGAGAGTGAAAAGACAGTCCACAGAATGGGAGAAAATATTTCCAAATCATTTAATCAGGATCTAGTATCCAGATTTTATAAAGCACCGTTACAAATCAACAACAAAGAGACATCAACTCAGTTTTTAAATTAGGCATTGGGATGGTGGGAAAGTCCCAGAGAAATGCAAAACTATGAATACGCAGAGCACAGAGAAATTTTAAGGCATAGAAAATACTCTATATGATATTATGGTGGATGCGCACATGTGTGCCCAGTCGCTCGGTTGTGTCTGACTTTCTGTGAATATATGTCATTATATTTGAGGATATCTGTGGATACATGCTCTTATATTTGTGGATATATGTCATTATATTTGTGGATATCTGTGGTTACATGTTCTTATATTTGTGGATATATGTCATTATATTTGTCCAAACCCTTAGAATGTACACCCCCTGGAGGAGGATATTGCAACCCACTCCAGTATCCTTGCATGGAAAATTCCATGGACAGAGGAGCCTGGCAGGCTACAGTCCAAGCGGTCGCAAAGTCGGACATGACTGAGTGACTTCACTTAGAATGTACAACAGCAAGAGGGGACACTGCGGGTCACTGGTGACTCGGTGGTTAAGAATCCACCCGCCAGTGCAGAAAACGCAGGTTCGATCCCTGGTCTGGGAAGATGCCCCATGCCGCAGAGCTGCTGAGTCTGTGCACCACAGCTACTGAGCCTGTGCTCTGGAGCCCAGGAACCACGCCGCAACCACTGAAAGCCAGTGCCCCAGAGCCTGTGCTCCGCAGAAGAGAAACCACCCCAACGAGAAGCCCTGCACACTGCAAGAAAGGGTAGCCCCGGCTCGTTGATGCCCCATGCCGCAGAGCTGCTGAGTCTGTGCACCACAGCTACTGAGCCTGTGCTCTGGAGCCCAGGAACCACGCCGCAACCACTGAAAGCCAGTGCCCCAGAGCCTGTGCTCCGCAGAAGAGAAACCACCCCAACGAGAAGCCCTGCACACTGCAAGAAAGGGTAGCCCCGGCTCGTCACAACTAGAGAAAAGCCTGAGCGGCAGTGATGTCCCAGCACAGCCAAAAACGAATAAGATACAATTTTATATATACATATGGGCTTTCCTGGTGGCTCAGATGGTAAAGAATCCGCCTGCAATGTGGGAGACCTGGGTTAGATTCCCTGGGTTGGGAAGATCCCCTGGAGGAGGGCATGGCAACCCACTCCAGCATTCTGGCCTAGAGACTCCCCATGGACAGAGGAGCCTGGCAGGCAACAGGGGTTGCCAGTCCAGTGGGGTTGCAGAGAGTCTGACACGACTGAGCGACAAAGCGGACGTACACACACATATATTTATGTGTATATACGCTATGTTGTGCTTAGTCATGTCTGACTCTGTGCAACCCCATGGACTGTCGCCGAAGCCCATTCACTGTGGAGCTGGTGCTCCGCAACAAGAGACGCCACCTCAGTGAGAACCTGCGCACCACAACTAGAGAGTGACCCTGGCGCGCCGCAGCTAGAGAAAGCCCACGCTCAGCAACAAAGATCTCACAGGCAACAATACAATAGACTTTAAAAATGTTAAAAAGTAATAATACACACACACATATATATATGTTAAAGTGAGACCTAATATAAACTATGGATTTGGGTGATGATGAGATGTCAGTGTAACAATTGTAACAAATGCACTGTTATCAGCCAGGGTCCTTGGACTTCCCTAGTCAATAGAAATTAAGAGGCCAGATGAGAACTTCAGGCAAGGCTTTTTCAGGGCTTCTGCTACAGCAGGAGGGATGGAAAACAAGTAACAGGTTCCCTTGCTCCTCCCCAAGGAGGAGGGTAGGAGTGGGTCCAGAAGTCGGGCTGGAGGGTGGTTTAGGTGGTTTGCGCACCCTTAGGTGGTGCCTATGCACAGTACCCTGTTTTTAATCCCAATTCTTCAGAACCCTGGTGGCTCAGATGGTAAAGAATCTGCCTGCAATATGGGAGACCTGGGTTCGATCCCTGGGTTGGGAAGATCCCCTGGAGGAGGGCATGGCAACCCACTCCAGCATTCTGGCCTAGAGACTCCCCATGGACAGAGGAGCCTGGCAGGCAACAGGGGTTGCCAGTCCAGTGGGGTTGCAGAGAGTCTGACACGACTGAGCGACAAAGCGGACGTACACACACATATATTTATGTGTATATACGCTATGTTGTGCTTAGTCATGTCTGACTCTGTGCAACCCCATGGACTGTCGCCGAAGCCCATTCACTGTGGAGCTGGTGCTCCGCAACAAGAGACGCCACCTCAGTGAGAACCTGCGCACCACAACTAGAGAGTGACCCTGGCGCGCCGCAGCTAGAGAAAGCCCACGCTCAGCAACAAAGATCTCACAGGCAACAATACAATAGACTTTAAAAATGTTAAAAAGTAATAATACACACACACATATATATATGTTAAAGTGAGACCTAATATAAACTATGGATTTGGGTGATGATGAGATGTCAGTGTAACAATTGTAACAAATGCACTGTTATCAGCCAGGGTCCTTGGACTTCCCTAGTCAATAGAAATTAAGAGGCCAGATGAGAACTTCAGGCAAGGCTTTTTCAGGGCTTCTGCTACAGCAGGAGGGATGGAAAACAAGTAACAGGTTCCCTTGCTCCTCCCCAAGGAGGAGGGTAGGAGTGGGTCCAGAAGTCGGGCTGGAGGGTGGTTTAGGTGGTTTGCGCACCCTTAGGTGGTGCCTATGCACAGTACCCTGTTTTTAATCCCAATTCTTCAGAACCCTGGTGGCTCAGATGGTAAAGAATCTGCCTGCAATATGGGAGACCTGGGTTCGATCCCTGGGTTGGGAAGATCCCCTGGAGAAAGAAGCGGCAACCCACTCCAATATCCTGGCCTGGAGAATTCCACAGACAGAGGAGCCTGGAAGGCTACAGTCCATGGGGTTGCAAAGAGTCGGATGCAACTGAGCGACTTTCACTTTCAGAAGTGGTAGTTGGGTGTTTTTGATCTTTTTTTAATCTTGTCCAAAATTTGCCCCCAGTGTACAGGCATTCAGCTATTTTTAGTCTCATATAGTTTCTTTGTATTTTGTTGCTCAAGGGGAGTCTGTCCAGGTGCAAGCACGGCAGCAAAGGGTCCCAGGGCCCAGCCCTGTCTCAGTACCACTCTAGTGGGGAATGTTGACAATAGGGGAGGCTATGTATTTGCGGAGACCGGGAGTATTCGGGAACTTCCCATAACTTCCTGCTGCTGCTAAGTCACTTCAGTCGTGTCCGATTGTGTGTGACCCCATAGACGGCACCCCACCAGGCTCCCCCATCCCTGGGATTCTCCAGGCAAGAATACTGGAGTGGGTTGCCATTTCCTTCTCCAATGCATGAAAGAGAAAAGTGAAAGTGAAGTCGCTCAGTCTGTCCGACTGTTAGCGACCCCATGGACTGCAGCCCACCAGGCTACTCCGTCCATTGGATTTTCCAGGCAAGAGTACTGGGGTGGGGTGCCATTGCCTTCCCCGCATAACTTCCTAAGTTTCTGCAAATCTAAAACTGCTGTTTTTGGTCTTCGTTACTGTGAAGGTTTTTCTCTAGCTGTGGCTACTCTTCTTTGCTCTGTAGGGGCTTCTCACTGCAGTGGCTTCTTGCTGGGTAGCACACGCTCCAGGGCCTGCTGCTTTCAGTAGTTGCTCAACCGCTGAGCAACACGTGGGCTCAGTAGTTGTGGCTCCTGGGCTCCAGAGCACAGGTTCAATAGTTGTGGTGCACGGGCTTAGTTGCTCTACAGTATGTGGGATCTTCCCAGATCAGGGATCAAACTTGTGTCTCCTGCGTTGGCAGGCAGATTCCTTACCAGTGAGCCACCAGGGAAGCCCCTAAAACTGCTTTTTAAAAATAGCCTTTTTTTTTTTTTAAGTTCTGGAGATGGAGAGTGATAATAGTGGCACAATATCATGAACATACTTAATGCCATTGAACTGTACACCTGAAAATGTTGAAATGATAAATTTTACATTATGTATATTTTACCGCACACAAATTTAAGTTAAACAAAACACTGGCAAAAAATGTGAATAGCCATTTCTACAAAGAATATATACAAACACCAGCAAGCACATGAAAAGATGCTCAACACCATTAGTCATCATGGAAACACAAATCAAAACCATAGCGAGAAACCACTTCATACCCACTATGGTGGTCATAAAAATAAAAAAAGTGTTTTAATGGAAGATAAACAAGTGTTGGGGAGCATGTGAAGAAATGGAAACTTTCACACATGGCTGGTAGGACTATAAAATGGTACAACCACTGTTCTACCCTTAGGTATATACACAAAAGGACTGAAAACAGGTTTCCAAACAAAAATTTGTGCAGGAATGTTCATAGCATTATTCCAAATAATCAAAATATGGAAATAACCTAAATGTCCATTAACTGATGCAGATAAACAAAATGTGGTATACCCTTATGATGGAATATTATTTGATCATAAAAAGGAGTGAAATGCTAACATTTGCTATCGTTTGGACAGACCCTGAAAACCCAATGTTAAGTGAAAGAAGCCAGACACGAAAGGTCACATGATATATGATTCCATTCATATCAAGTTTCAAGAACAGGAAGACTCTATAGATACAGAAAACTGATTAGTGGTTGCCAAGGGCAGGAAGGAGCGAGGAGATAGGTATGCAATTTCTTTTGGGAGGGGCTAAAAATGTTCTGGAAGCTAATCATGGTGATTATTGCACAACATGCTGAATTGTGAAGTTTACTGAATTGTAGAGTTTGTGAAAGTGTTAGTCACTCAGTCGTGTCCAACTCTTTGTGACCCCAGGACTATAGCCTGCCCTCTGTCCGTGGAATTCTCTGGGCAAGAATACTGGAGTGAGTAGCCATTCCTTTCTCCAATGGGATATTCTGAATTGTAGAGTTTAAAATGGTGAGAATGTTAAATCTTATGTGAATTTATAGCAATTTTAAAAAAGCAAACCAGGCATCTCACGTATGCTCTGTTAGGACATAGCAGAGGCAGGGTTCACGTTTATACACATTTCTGTGACTGTTTCTCTTCCCATTGAAGACTTTGCAGTTGGTGTTCTAACCCGAAAGGGCCCAGAGCAAGATCTGGGAAGTAGACATGAACCAGACAGAGATGCAGAAACTTCCTGTGGGTGTTTTCTGAAATTTCAACAGCCAGGGGAGAAAAACGGGTTGCCTGAAAGAATGTAGGATACAATCCTATTTTGTGTTTAAAAAGAAAAAAAACTACACGCACATACACCTGGGGGAAAAAATCTTCACACTTTTTCAAGGATGAAAAAACGCCGTGACATGGCAGGAATGGCATGTAACTAACATGAATGTATTGGAAATCTAAATGCCAGAGAGTGTAGCGCAAGATGTCCTTTGTTTATAGTTTTTGGTTATTGATTTAATTTTGTCTTTTGCTTTCTTATCCAAATGTCTGCCCATACAAGAATGAGATTATCTGGATGGGAGATGGGATAAACCTAAATCCTATGATTAAATTGTCTGGGATTTTAACCAAATAACCATACATCCCTGCATGATAAATAATTCTGATTAATTTTATCACTAACTAATAAAAGCACACACACACAAAACACTGTGCTAAGGATTTCCCTGGCAGTCCAGTGGTTAAGACTCTGCACTTCCAGTGTAGGGGCATGGTTCAACCCCTGGTGAGGGAACTAAGATCCTGACACAGAGCAAAATTAAAATCAAAAAAGAACAAGATAAATAGTTGTCTCTAAGTGAGGAGAATAATTAGGGATTTTTCTTCTCATTTTGCTACTTTCCATTTTCTAACATTTTTAAGAACAAACAGCAATTGCTAATTTCGGAAAAACGAATTTTCAAAAAAAGAACCCAGCTGCCAGAAGCCGCCTCCACTGGCTGACCTGTGTTATTCATAACAATGAATTATGGTAACTAATGTTTCCACAACACCTTTTTCACTTTCAGAACATGTTTCCCACACACACACATCACACAATTCATTCTTGCAAAAGGCCCGAGCAGCCAAGATTTTTCCTGCTGAGTTACAAAGATGGGGAAACCGAGTCTGGGGACATGAGAGGCCTTCCTTTTGCCCAGAGCCTGGCTCTCTGCCCTTGGCTGGGCTCTCACCCTGGATATGCTCTTTGCTTCTGCTGCTGCCAAGATGGAGCTGAAATGGGGTGAATTCAGGGGCAGAGAGAGGCCTTGGTGGAGTTGCCAGCTGTAGCAAATAAAAACACAAGATGCCCAGTTAAATGTGAATTTCAGATAAACAGCAAGTAATAGCCCGAATGTTGCAGACTTGTGATATATTATCAGCCTTGCCCAAGACATACTTAAGCTAAAAAAAAAAAAAAAAAAAAAATTACTCATTGTTCGTCTGAAATTCACATTTAACTGGGCATTCTCTATTCGGTCTGCCTGGTCGGTAGGCCTTTGGCCAAAGCGATGACAGTGGCCAACATGGAGGCTGGGCTGAGTTAACCCAACCCCATAATTACGTGGGCCAGCCTTTGCCCTCAAGGTGTGGGAACTAGCCCGAGCTAGCCAGGCCTCTGTCTCCACCAGGCCCCAGAGAAGCAGCAGGTGGGGCCTTTCCTGGTCTGTCCAGAGGCAGACCTTGGTGACCTCCTTGGTCGGCGGGGGGGCCCATTAAATGCAGGGGAAAGAGGGTCCTCAGGAGAGGCCTGATCCCCCCGATAACATCACCTGAATGACATGCTGTATGCCTGAGGTTCTATTTAACAAGACACCCCCTCACTGCCTGGGCTTCCCAGGTGGCTCAGTGCTAAAGAGTCTGCCTGCCAATGCAAGAGACAAGGGTTCGATCCCTGGGTGGGAAAGATCCCCTGGAGGAGGAAGTGGCAACCCACTCCAGTATAGCCCACAGTGTAGCCCACAGAGGAGCTTGGCGGGCTACAGTCCATGGTGTTGCAAACAGCCAGACACGACTTAGCGACTAAACAACAGCACCTGGACCACAGCAATGGCTCAAGAATGTGGAAGGAGGCTAAGGAGGAAGTGGCTAAGGAGGAAGAGGATAGACACTAACTCTACCCCCATGGGGTCCTGGACACTGGACCCTTCTACATCCATTATCTCCTTTTCTCTCTCTCTCTTTTTTTTAATATTCATTTTTGACTGCGCTGGGTCTTGGTTGCTGCACGTGGGCTTTCTCTAGTTGCGGCGAGTAGGGGGCTACTCTCCACTTGTGGTGCTCAGGCCTCTCACTGCGATGGCTCTCCCACTGCAGACCACGGGCTCCAGGGCACGCTTAGGGCTTCAGCAGTTGTGGCGCAGGGGCCTGGTCAGGTGGGATCCTCCCAGACCACGGATCAAATCCGAGTCCCCCGCCTTGGCAGGCGGATTCTCAGCCACTGGACCACCAGGGAAGTCCCTGTCTCCTTTTCTCTCTACAAAAACTCTCCTGTGTTACAGATGAGGCATCGGAGGCCCAGAGAGATTAAGTAACAAGCCCCAAGTCACACAGCAAGAAGGTGCCTGGAGACGGGATTTGAGCCAAGTCCAGCAGACTTCAGCGGCTGTCACACAGCCTTCTCACTCCCTCAGCTGCTGTGATCTGGGGGCCAGGACTGTCGCAGGGGCCTCGAGCTGGGATCACAAAGCCGAAGGCAAGGTCCCAGCTCCCCTGGAGCTCTGGCTGGGAGCAGGAGATAGATAATAAATCAATAATGAGTACCCTGTGACTCTGCAGTCATCCCTGGCGCTTTCTAATTGTTGCAGCTTCCAGGAAACAAATGTCTTCATGGCACAGAAGAGCCTCATTCTCTGGGATCCGTTCCAACAGCCCTGAGCGGGGAGAAGGGGCGGTGCGAGTGGAGCGGGGAGAAGGGGCAGTGCGAGTGGAGCGCGAATCCCGGAATCATCTTTATTTAAAGATGGTAAGCCCAACAGCCCTGTGAGGGCAGTCATATCATGTGAGGACGAGGGTGGTCATCTTCACTTTACAGATGAGGCCCAGAGACATTAAGCAAGTTGCCGAAAGTCACACAGCAATGGTAGCAGTGGCAAGTTGAACCCAGGCTGCCTGGCTCCATGTCCCTGTTTAGTCACCTCGCCACGGAGAGCTTCTTGGAGCTTACAGCCTTCTAGATCACCCAGACCTGTATCTTTTAGGCTGTTGAACCTCAGAGACTTTCCCTCCATTGTAGCCTCCCATAGAGATGCAACGCACAAAAGAGAAATAAGCAGTTCTGTGTGGGTTGAAGCAAAACCCGGCTCTCCCCTGTCAGAAAGGGAATAGCTAATTTCCCCTGCTCCCCACACAACCTCCGGCCAAGGTCCCCATGAAAGTTCCTCTGCTCCCTTGGAGCCCTCTGCCACTTTCCCTTCATTTTCCTGAATGGAGATGTAATTGACAAATAACATTATATTAGTTTCAGGTGTACAACATAACGATTTCATAGTTGTACATATTGCAAAGTGCTCGTCACAATAAGNTTTATCACTAACTAATAAAAGCACACACACACAAAACACTGTGCTAAGGATTTCCCTGGCAGTCCAGTGGTTAAGACTCTGCACTTCCAGTGTAGGGGCATGGTTCAACCCCTGGTGAGGGAACTAAGATCCTGACACAGAGCAAAATTAAAATCAAAAAAGAACAAGATAAATAGTTGTCTCTAAGTGAGGAGAATAATTAGGGATTTTTCTTCTCATTTTGCTACTTTCCATTTTCTAACATTTTTAAGAACAAACAGCAATTGCTAATTTCGGAAAAACGAATTTTCAAAAAAAGAACCCAGCTGCCAGAAGCCGCCTCCACTGGCTGACCTGTGTTATTCATAACAATGAATTATGGTAACTAATGTTTCCACAACACCTTTTTCACTTTCAGAACATGTTTCCCACACACACACATCACACAATTCATTCTTGCAAAAGGCCCGAGCAGCCAAGATTTTTCCTGCTGAGTTACAAAGATGGGGAAACCGAGTCTGGGGACATGAGAGGCCTTCCTTTTGCCCAGAGCCTGGCTCTCTGCCCTTGGCTGGGCTCTCACCCTGGATATGCTCTTTGCTTCTGCTGCTGCCAAGATGGAGCTGAAATGGGGTGAATTCAGGGGCAGAGAGAGGCCTTGGTGGAGTTGCCAGCTGTAGCAAATAAAAACACAAGATGCCCAGTTAAATGTGAATTTCAGATAAACAGCAAGTAATAGCCCGAATGTTGCAGACTTGTGATATATTATCAGCCTTGCCCAAGACATACTTAAGCTAAAAAAAAAAAAAAAAAAAATTACTCATTGTTCGTCTGAAATTCACATTTAACTGGGCATTCTCTATTCGGTCTGCCTGGTCGGTAGGCCTTTGGCCAAAGCGATGACAGTGGCCAACACGGAGGCTGGGCTGAGTTAACCCAACCCCATAATTACGTGGGCCAGCCTTTGCCCTCAAGGTGTGGGAACTAGCCCGAGCTAGCCAGGCCTCTGTCTCCACCAGGCCCCAGAGAAGCAGCAGGTGGGGCCTTTCCTGGTCTGTCCAGAGGCAGACCTTGGTGACCTCCTTGGTCGGCGGGGGGGCCCATTAAATGCAGGGGAAAGAGGGTCCTCAGGAGAGGCCTGATCCCCCCGATAACATCACCTGAATGACATGCTGTATGCCTGAGGTTCTGTTTAACAAGACACCCCCTCACTGCCTGGGCTTCCCAGGTGGCTCAGTGCTAAAGAGTCTGCCTGCCAATGCAAGAGACAAGGGTTCGATCCCTGGGTGGGAAAGATCCCCTGGAGGAGGAAGTGGCAACCCACTCCAGTATAGCCCACAGTGTAGCCCACAGAGGAGCTTGGCGGGCTACAGTCCATGGTGTTGCAAACAGCCAGACACGACTTAGCGACTAAACAACAGCACCTGGACCACAGCAATGGCTCAAGAATGTGGAAGGAGGCTAAGGAGGAAGTGGCTAAGGAGGAAGAGGATAGACACTAACTCTACCCCCATGGGGTCCTGGACACTGGACCCTTCTACATCCATTATCTCCTTTTCTCTCTCTCTCTTTTTTTTAATATTCATTTTTGACTGCGCTGGGTCTTGGTTGCTGCACGTGGGCTTTCTCTAGTTGCGGCGAGTAGGGGGCTACTCTCCACTTGTGGTGCTCAGGCCTCTCACTGCGATGGCTCTCCCACTGCAGACCACGGGCTCCAGGGCACGCTTAGGGCTTCAGCAGTTGTGGCGCAGGGGCCTGGTCAGGTGGGATCCTCCCAGACCACGGATCAAATCCGAGTCCCCCGCCTTGGCAGGCGGATTCTCAGCCACTGGACCACCAGGGAAGTCCCTGTCTCCTTTTCTCTCTACAAAAACTCTCCTGTGTTACAGATGAGGCATCGGAGGCCCAGAAAGATTAAGTAACAAGCCCCAAGTCACACAGCAAGAAGGTGCCTGGAGACGGGATTTGAGCCAAGTCCAGCAGACTCCAGCGGCTGTCACACAGCCTTCTCACTCCCTCAGCTGCTGTGATCTGGGGGCCAGGACTGTCGCAGGGGCCTCGAGCTGGGATCACAAAGCCGAAGGCAAGGTCCCAGCTCCCCTGGAGCTCTGGCTGGGAGCAGGAGATAGATAATAAATCAATAATGAGTACCCTGTGACTCTGTAGTCATCCCTGGCGCTTTCTAATTGTTGCAGCTTCCAGGAAACAAATGTCTTCATGGCACAGAAGAGCCTCGTTCTCTGGGATCCGTTCCAACAGCCCTGAGCAGGGAGGAGGGGCGGTGCGAGTGGAGCGCGAATCCCGGAATCATCTTTATTTAAAGATGGTACGCCCAACAGCCCTGTGAGGGCAGTCGTATCATGTGAGGACGAGGGTGGTCATCTCACTTTACAGATGAGGCCCAGAGACATTAAGCAAGTTGCCAAAAGTCACACAGCAATGGTAGCAGTGGCAAGTTGAACCCAGGCTGCCTGGCTCCATGTCCCTGTTTAGTCACCTCGCCACGGAGAGCTTCTTGGAGCTTACAGCCTTCTAGATCACCCAGACCTGTATCTTTTAGGCTGTTGAACCTCAGAGACTTTCCCTCCATTGTAGCCTCCCATAGAGATGCAACCCACAAAAGAGAAATAAGCAGTTCTGTGTGGGTTGAAGCAAAACCCGGCTCTCCCCTGTCAGAAAGGGAATAGCTAATTTCCCCTGCTCCCCACACAACCTCCAGCTAAGGTCCCCATGAAAGTTCCTCTGCTCCCTTGTAGCCCTCTGCCACTTTTCCTTCATTTTCCTGAATGGAGATGTAATTGACAAATAACATTATATTAGTTTCAGGTGTACAACATAACGATTTCATAGTTGTACATATTGCAAAGTGCTCGTCACAATAAGTCTAGTTAACATCTGTCACCATGTATAATTACGTATCTCTTCCTCATTGTGATGAGAACTTTTAAGATCTGCTGTCCGAGCAATTTTCAAACATCTGATTCTGTATTATTACTAACTATAGTCACCATACTATACATGACCTCCCCAGGACCTATTTATTTTATAACTGGAAGTTTGTACCTTTTGAGCACCTCGAATGACCATCATCTCATTTCACACACACCCCAGCCCCACCTTCTGGCAACCATCCATCTCTTCCCTTTTTCTCTGAGTTTGGTGATTTTTTTTTCCTTCAAATTCAACGTGTGAATGAGATCTTCCGATTCTCGTATTTCTCGGTCTGACTTACTTCACAGAGGCCCCATCTTCCCAGGTGCCCCAACACCAGTGCCACCTTCGCACTCAACTTGCAGAAACTCACTCACTTGGGGTTGACTCCCAGACACACCACAGCTTGGACTGATCCTGCATTTTCTGGAATTTGAACTTGAACGTGAGTGTTTGTCCATCGGTTCAAGGCTGGTTTCTCTTTTGGCTGGAAGGAGAAGCGCAGATTGAGGGCTGTGACCGTGTGTCCAGGAAACTTGGAATTGCCCAACCGCCAGAGGGTCAGACCAGGGCTTGGAGGTGGGAAGTGGGTAGTCGGGCCCCCTCTGTTTGAGGAAACGGATGGCGCCTTGAAGTCATCCAGGTGTGAAGTCCGAGGCCTGGGCTCCAGTCCTCTTCTTGGCTCCCTCTGAGTGGCAGGACCTCAGTCAACCCCTCCCCCTTCCAGACTCTGTTTTCTCCACTGTCCCAACATCGCCCAGTGAGGCTACGGCAGAGCTGAACTCATGAAAACAAACAGTGTGGCTGGCACCATGCCTGGTACAGAGGAAGGCTCCAGACGTTCATATGCTATTATCAGTGAGTTGCTGCTGTTGTTGTTTTTAATTGAAGTCTAGTTGATTTACAATGTCGTGTTAATTTTCGCTGTACAGCAAAGTGATTCAGTTACACATATATTCACTCTTTTTCATATTCTTCTCCATTATGGTTTATCACAGGATGTTGAATATAGTTCCCTATATATACAGTAGCACCTTGTTTATCTCTTCCATACATAATAGTTTGCATCTGCTAATCTTAACTTGTCACTGTTGTTTTTAGGCTCCCCTTCCACAAAAACCAAGTACCCACAAAGCCTATGAGCCCTTTGTTTCTGGACTTACATTTTTGATCTGCTAGAAAAAAGTGAAAAGGAAGTAATGTCTCCATCTCCATGAAAAGAAAGTAATGTCACCCAAGCAATACACTCACGACCTATCCTGAGTTCCTGACTCAGTTTCCTCACAGTCCAGAGAGGTGTCCGGCCCTCCCGAAGGCCTCCAGAGCCCCACACGATCTAACCCTCCCTTCTCTCCAAACACTCTCAGCCTCACTCACTCCACTCTAGTCGCACACCTGCTGTTCCAGCATCACCCTGCCTCAGGGCCTTTGCACTGGCTCTTTCTCTCTGCCGGGACCCCTGGCACCCCGGGTATCAACATGACTTGCTCTCTCCTTCACGTGTTTGCCTAAGTGTTACTTTCTCAACCAGGCAACTCTGGCCGCCCTCTCTGAATTACAGCCCCTCCTTCACCCTCTTAACCCCACCCCCACTTTTCAGTACACTTGTGTTAGTCACTTAGTCGTGTCCGACTCTTTGTGACCCGACAGATTGTAGCCCACCAGGCTTCTCTGTCCATGGGATTCTCCAGGCAAGACTACTGGAGTGGATTGCCGTTCCCGTCTCCATCCGTAACACTTACTAGCTTCTAATTAATGACATCATTTTATTATTCTGGGACTTCCTTGATGACTCAGAGGTAAAGAATCCACCCACCAATGCAGGAGACACAGGTTTGATCCCAGGATCGGAATGATCCCCTGGAGGAGGAAAATGGCAACCCACTCCGGTGTTCTTGCCTGGGAAATCCCATGGACAGAGGAGTCTGGCCGGCTACAGTCCATGGGGTCACAAAGAGTCGGACATGACTCAGCGACTAAACAATACCACATCTGATTGTGTGCGGTTCATGGATGTCTCTCACATGCCTAGTGCAAGCCTCACACTGGAATAAAGAGAAGGCAATCTGGAGGGGAGGTAGGGAGCACCTTGACATCCCTGACACCCCCAACTTCCCCTTTCTGTACCCCAGGCCCCAAGCACACGCAACCCTGAAGCCCTAACCTGGGAATATCATCAGGAGCATTTCCAGAAAAAAGACAAATCACACTACTTCCCCTTCTACCTACCCACCCTTAGAGATGGAGGTTGTCTCCCCTACCACCACTAACCCCACACTTCCCAGGCCACCATCCCCTCCTCCACCTTCTTGAGCCACTGAAAGGAGACATTGAAACATGGAGCAAACATTTGCAAACCCCTCTGCCCCCACCCCCAGCCTCTAAGATTTCTTCTCCCTCCTTAGCTAGTCAAGCTGCTGCTAAGTCAAGAGCCGGGGCTAAATGTTCATTACCAGACCTTCTGCACTCTGAACCAAAAGTATCCTCTGTTTAAAACTCTTTTTTTTTTTTTTTAAATTGTGATCATTTACTACATGCCAGATCCAATAGGAGCACTTGTACATTCGTCATCTTGTTTAATCTTTACAACAACCCATCTTTCTTAATAATAACAATAATAATAAATGCATAGCCAGGAATCAGCCTAACTCATTTAATCCTCACCAGAACCCTAGGAAGTAGGCACTATTATTCTCCCCATTTTACATATGAGGAAATTGAGACACAGAGAGGTTATATAGCTTGCCCAAGGTCACACAGTGGGTTAGTGTGAAGCCATGATCAAAATCCAGACAGGTTCTTTCTAAAGTCCCTGGAGATCCAGTGGTTAAGACTACGTGCTTCCATTGCAGGGGGCACAATTTCCACCCCTGGTCAGGCAGTTAAGATGCTACCTGCCATGCTGCCGTGGGCAAAATAAATAAATAAAATTCATGTGCTTATCCATTATTCTATCTTGTTTCCCTGAGCAGAAGTTCTAAACCCTATTTAATAAATGATGAAGCAACCAAGACCCAAGGTTTTTTCCCACTTGTAAGTGTCAGAACCAGGATCTGAACCTAAGATAGAACTACAAATATAGTGCTAAGTCGCTTCAGTCGTATCCAACTCTTTGTGGCCCTATGGACTGTAGCCCACCAGGCAACTCTGTCCATGAGATTCTCCAGGCAAGAATACTGGAGTGGGTTGTTGTGCCCTTGTCCAGGGGATCTTCCCAACACAGGGATTGAACCTGTGTCTCTTCCATCTCCTGCCTTGGCAGGTGGTTTCTTAACCTCTAGCACCACCTGAGAAAGTGCTCATTCTAATTCATTGCACCTGTGGGGTCCCAGTCCAGCTCGTATTCACAAGTGCACGGAGCCAGTGTTGACCCCCCTGGGAAATAACCCACCACGTCACACAATAGAGAAGGCTCAAGGACTTCAGACCGAAAGGCCATTGACATGGAAGACCTTTGAAATCAGGGTTGAGGAGGGTCCCCTCCTCCAAAGCTGTCAAGGGACAAAAGAGGAAACAAAGGAAGAGAAAGAAGTGACTTGGGATCCATCTCATTCTAAAACCCACATGTGCATTTCTCAACATGGTAAGCAGGGTGTGACATGAAACAAACAAAATCCTGTGTGGTCATTGGGTGTCGAGGTCCTCTGTGCCCCTAGATGCACAACTCAACGTACCCGCCCCCACCCCAGGTTATTATCAGCAACCATCACGCTTGCTCCCCGCCCTGCGGATCCCATGCTGGGAATCACCGCCCTGATGGCCCCATAGCTGGGCGTTTCCCCCAACCCCCAAAGCTCCCTGGTGGCAGCCCAGTGTGGAAACAACGAGAACGGCCGTTAAGAATGAGAGGGGCAAACACCAAAAAACCACTGGTGTGTTTTCCTCTGCTGCCATTAAGAAGGAAGAAAACAGCCCTGCTTGTCCATTTATGGAAAGCGGGTTGCAGCATCCTTAAGTGCACAAAGCCAGTAGTAGAACGGGGAGTCGAGAATAATGATGCTGTGAGTTAGTAACATCTACAGCAATACTTTCGCACCTAGCGGCGGGATATGAAACCATGGGACTGGGTTGAGAACAGCCACCTTTCTTTTCTAAAGGAAATGGGATAGAATGGAGTAACTGTCTAGAATAACACGGAACAGAAGACAACCCCGCTGGCGTTCCTCATAACAAGTATCCTTTCATCAGACTTCTAGCTATTGTCCAGTGTCCCTGGGTACTGTGTTACAATGCAAAATCTATTTTTTCACTGTGGCTTGTAGCTAAAAATAGTTTGAAAACCCCAGATATGGAACCTATCTAAAAGGAAAGACACAAACAGCCAAGAGGGTTTTCCCTCAGAAGGGAAGAGGGAGGCCGGCGGGGGGCTTTGTTTTATACAATTCTATACTATTTGGTTCTTTATTTTTTAAACAATGAGCGTGCATTGCTTTTGCAATAAAATAAAGACCTTTTTAAACCTTTTCAGTAAAAATAAACATTCCTGCCTCAGTCTCCAGGAAAGAGGCTGTGCAGTTTGAGCTGTCAACAAGTTTTTTGATGTGAAAAAGACCAAAACCCTGCCCCGAAGGGCGCTGCCTCCCAGTGGGCTACAAGGGCCTCCCTGGCTTCTTTCCACCCATCTTGCTCCAGAAAGCCACAGGATCATCCAAAAAGGAAACACGCCTTAAGATGTCAGTCTCCATTTTCGAAAATGGATCAGGCGCACCAGTTTTAAGGCTGGATTGGTGGGCAGAGCCCTGGGGATGGGGCTGCCAATTGGGGAGCGGGGCTGAAAGCCCCTCGCCACATGCAGGCTGGTTTTCCTGCCATTTAGAGCAATAGGACAATCTCACAGACCATTAGGAAAATCAACAGAACCCCCCTCCACCACCAGCCTCGCCCACCGTCCTCATATTGTGCTCTCAGTTCAGTGTTGTATCATCCAGGTATATTCTGCGTTGATGAAGAGGTCTCATAACCCCTTCTAAACGCCTACTTCAGAATCCACAAGGGGTGTCAACATACATGTTGACATCTATGACAAATGTCGTGGCAGTAGATGTCACCGGGCACTCAGTCTTTCTTTCCTTGTTTTACAATCGGTTCCTTTGGGCAATTTCCCAGACGTGTGATCGCTGGAAAAGAAAGCATAGACCTTTCCAGGCCCCTGAAAAACCCTCTGAAAAGGCTGAGACCCACACCTTTTTAAGGAACTGCAGGCCTGGGTGATTAAGTCACTACCACCTCTGACTTCTGACGTGAAACATCTGTGAAACAGGCGCCCTGTGTCAGGAAGAGANGAAGAAGTGACTTGGGATCCATCTCATTCTAAAACCCACATGTGCATTTCTCAACATGGTAAGCAGGGTGTGACATGAAACAAACAAAATCCTGTGTGGTCATTGGGTGTCGAGGTCCTCTGTGCCCCTAGATGCACAACTCAACGTACCCGCCCCCACCCCAGGTTATTATCAGCAACCATCACGCTTGCTCCCCGCCCTGCGGATCCCATGCTGGGAATCACCGCCCTGATGGCCCCATAGCTGGGCGTTTCCCCCAACCCCCAAAGCTCCCTGGTGGCAGCCCAGTGTGGAAACAACGAGAACGGCCGTTAAGAATGAGAGGGGCAAACACCAAAAAACCACTGGTGTGTTTTCCTCTGCTGCCATTAAGAAGGAAGAAAACAGCCCTGCTTGTCCATTTATGGAAAGCGGGTTGCAGCATCCTTAAGTGCACAAAGCCAGTAGTAGAACGGGGAGTCGAGAATAATGATGCTGTGAGTTAGTAACATCTACAGCAATACTTTCGCACCTAGCGGCGGGATATGAAACCATGGGACTGGGTTGAGAACAGCCACCTTTCTTTTCTAAAGGAAATGGGATAGAATGGAGTAACTGTCTAGAATAACACGGAACAGAAGACAACCCCGCTGGCGTTCCTCATAACAAGTATCCTTTCATCAGACTTCTAGCTATTGTCCAGTGTCCCTGGGTACTGTGTTACAATGCAAAATCTATTTTTTCACTGTGGCTTGTAGCTAAAAATAGTTTGAAAACCCCAGATATGGAACCTATCTAAAAGGAAAGACACAAACAGCCAAGAGGGTTTTCCCTCAGAAGGGAAGAGGGAGGCCGGCGGGGGGCTTTGTTTTATACAATTCTATACTATTTGGTTCTTTATTTTTTAAACAATGAGCGTGCATTGCTTTTGCAATAAAATAAAGACCTTTTTAAACCTTTTCAGTAAAAATAAACATTCCTGCCTCAGTCTCCAGGAAAGAGGCTGTGCAGTTTGAGCTGTCAACAAGTTTTTTGATGTGAAAAAGACCAAAACCCTGCCCCGAAGGGCGCTGCCTCCCAGTGGGCTACAAGGGCCTCCCTGGCTTCTTTCCACCCATCTTGCTCCAGAAAGCCACAGGATCATCCAAAAAGGAAACACGCCTTAAGATGTCAGTCTCCATTTTCGAAAATGGATCAGGCGCACCAGTTTTAAGGCTGGATTGGTGGGCAGAGCCCTGGGGATGGGGCTGCCAATTGGGGAGCGGGGCTGAAAGCCCCTCGCCACATGCAGGCTGGTTTTCCTGCCATTTAGAGCAATAGGACAATCTCACAGACCATTAGGAAAATCAACAGAACCCCCCTCCACCACCAGCCTCGCCCACCGTCCTCATATTGTGCTCTCAGTTCAGTGTTGTATCATCCAGGTATATTCTGCGTTGATGAAGAGGTCTCATAACCCCTTCTAAACGCCTACTTCAGAATCCACAAGGGGTGTCAACATACATGTTGACATCTATGACAAATGTCGTGGCAGTAGATGTCACCGGGCACTCCGTCTTTCTTTCCTTGTTTTACAATCGGTTCCTTTGGGCAATTTCCCAGACGTGTGATCGCTGGAAAAGAAAGCATAGACCTTTCCAGGCCCCTGAAAAACCCTCTGAAAAGGCTGAGACCCACACCTTTTTAAGGAACTGCAGGCTTGGGTGATTAAGTCACTACCACCTCTGACTTCTGACGTGAAACATCTGTGAAACAGGCGCCCTGTGTCAGGAAGAGAGAGACTTCCTCTTCCTCTGTGGGAACCGGCCAGCGCCTGAGCCACAGCGGAGGGGGCCGGCCCTCGGAGGACTCGAAGGGCAGGGCGGGCATCCTTTTGTCTCCTTCCGCAGTGGAAACGTGGAACCCAGACCCTCAGCATCCCAGCGCTGGGAGGATGGACTGGATTGGTAGGCTGTGACCATGAGCGATGTGGTCCCGACCCTGTTCTGCTGGTGGCTTAGTCAGGTCAGGCTCTCAGGAGAATACTGCAGACGAGATGGCTTGCAAACAACCCACGTTTGGTGCTCACCGTTCTGGTAGGTGCTAGTAGATTCGATGTCTGTGGAGAGCCCATCTCCTGGGTCATAGACAACTGTCTTCTCTCAGCGTTCTCACATGGTGGGAGGGTCAGGGAAGCTCTCTGGGGTCTCTTTTATTCATTTTTAAATAATTTAATTTTTTTTTTTTTGGCTGTGCCGGGTCTTTGCTGTTGTGCAAGATTTTCCCTAGTTGCGGCGAATTGCACACGCTTCACATTGTGGTGGCTTCTCCTGTTAAGGAGTACAGACTCTTGCGCGCACAGGCTCAATCGTTGTGGCACACGGACTTAGTTGCTCAGAGCCATGTGGAATCTTCCCGGATAAGGCATTGAACCTGTGTCTCCAGCATTGGCAGGCTTCATCATCATGATGACCTACTTACCTCTCAAAGGCCCTTCTTCCTAACACTCTCACATTGGAGGTTAGGCTTCAACATATGAATTTTTTTTTAAGTTTTTTTTTTCTTTCTGGCAGCATGGCATGGTTCGTGGGACTTCAGTTCCCCCACCTGGGATTGACCCCCGCATCCTGGGCACTGAAAACAGAGTCATAACCACGGGACCACCCGGGAATTCCCATCAACACGTGAATTTGAAGGGGACACAAACCTTCAGTCCTGGGAAAATGCTGAGCAGGGAAGACAAGGCCTGTAGTTTGTCCGGATGGGGCAGATGGATGAATGGGGATACAGACTTGTGTAGGCTCTGCCTTCAGGAGCCCCCAAAACCCTCATAAGGCCTGGGGTTCCTCGTAGCTGAAAAGCTGTGGCTTCCTGCTTCTAGGCAAGACCCTTGCATGCCTTCTTTAAGGCTCGGCAGGTGTTCGCCCTGTGCCCACGTCCTTCCTGGGGTACGGAGCCCTTCCCAGTCCCGTGTTGGACAGGGGGCATTGAGGACAAGAAAGAAAAAAAAAAGAAGGGCCTGTCGGAGTCGCCAGCGGCATGCTTATTCTGAGCCCTTCAGCGGGTTACTTAGTTTTCTCACAACCGCACCGGGCCAGCAGTGCCACAGTCCCCACCAAAACCCATCACTGGCTGCCCTCTTAGGATCAAGACCACACTCTTGGGACGTCCCTGGCTGTCCAGTGGTTAGGACTTTGCCTTCCGTTTCAGGAGGTGTCGGTTCCAGCCCTGGTCGGGGAGCTAAGGACATCTGTGGTTGTCTCCGGCTGATCTGGATCAACTCAGGGTGTGTAATTATCCATGGGTTAAGGCATCCCATTTTGTGAAACTCATGGACCATTACAAACACCTTCCTCATCACTGACTTGCAGTCCATCTGATACTGTCTATGTAACCCCACAGCAACAACCTCCCTCCGCCACTGGATTTTTAAAAAAAAATAAGCTTTCAAAAAAGAATCATTTTAGGGAATTACCTGACCGTCCAGTGGTTAGGACTCTGCACTTTCACTGCCAAGGGTCCAGGCTTGATCCGTGGCTGGGGAACTAAGATCCTGCAAGCCACATGATATAGTCCATAAAACACACACACACACACATATTTAAAAAGAATAATTTTAGTTTTACAGACTGGATTGTTTCAAAGCAAATCCCTGACATCACATGTCATCTGTAAACACCCCAGACTGAGTGTCTAAAAGATGAGGACTCTTTTGAAAAAGATAACCAGAAAACTACAATGTGCATCTCGCAAAATGAACTTTTGACTTTCATTCCATGTCATGCAGTCTGGGTTTATATTTCCCTGACAGTCTCATAAATGTTTTTAAAGGAATCTGATTTGTTCAAAACAGGATCCTGTTCACAGTCTCCAGCAGTTGGCACTCAGCTCGTCTGGCACATAGTAGGTGCTCAGTAAACACTTGCTGGGTGGCCAGATGTGGGGAAAAAAATAATCAAAACAACAACACACATTGGTAGAGTATTTCTCAAGCTGGGCCCCACGGTTGTTCTCATCCTGCTCACCCTGGTGGCCACGCCAAGAGGTGATGTCTTTTGTTGTTCCGTTTTACAAAGGACAAAAATGAGGCACAGAGAGGTCAAGTGACTTTTCTGAGGCCACACAGCAAGGATAAACCAGTGAAGCCGGCATGAGGCACTAGCGAACTGCACCGGGCGCTACACTGAAATTGCTGGGCAAGGTTGGCCTCACACACACCCAACTGTCCCCTAGTAGCGTGAAGACAGACGGGCACTTGGCACAGTTTCCGAGGCCAAGAGTTAATCCCCTCTCCACACTCACCCCATCGGTGCCCTGCAGAGGGACTCCTGACCCACTTTCCCTCCTTCAGGAGGACCTCCTCTGGGCCCCAGAGGGAGGAGCCAAGTCATCTCAGGTTGTCCTGACCCTGTTTGGTCATTCAACAAATATTTATTGATCATCGCTAGCTGCCAGCCATTGTGGCAGGCCCAGGAGAACAAATAATGCCCAAGATCAAGTTTAAGTCCAGTGGGAATACAGACCTTAAAGGAGAACACCAAATACTTTTATAACAGTCAGTGGAAAAAGGGCATATGGAAAGGACGTAGAAGTTCCAGGTGCATCTGGGTAGGGTGGTAAGGCAGGGCTTCCTGGAAGAGGTGAGACCAAGGCTGATAAATGTAAACTCCTGAAGCTAGTGGGAGAGTTCCTTTTTTTTTCCCCTTTGGTATTGATGCAGTTTATTCTGAACTTGGTGGTATTATTTTTTTTTAATTGAAGTATAGTTGATTTACAATGTTTCAAGTCAGAGCAAACTGATTCAGTAATATAATTGTATTTATACTATACTTATATTTATTCTTTTTCATATATTTTATATTAAGATTGAAGGCAGGAGGAAAAGGGGAGACAAAGGATGAGATGGTTGGATGGCATCACCGACTCGATGGACATGAGTTTGAGGAAGCTCCAGGAGTTGGTGATGGAGCCAACTCCCAGAGCCAAGCTTAGGGAAGCCTGGCATGCTGCAGTCCATGGGGCTGCAAAGAGTCAGACATGACTGAGTGAAATGAACTGAACTGGTATTCTTTTTCAGATTCTTTACCGTTATAGGGTATTATAAGATACTGAGTATAGTTCCCTGCGTTACACAGTGCCTGCATGCTCAGTTGCCAAGTCCTGTCTGACCTGTTGCGCGCTCATGGACTGTAACCCTCCAGGCTTCCATGCCCATGGGATTTCTCAGGCAAGAATACTGGAGTGGGTTGCCATTTCCTCTTCCAGGGGATCTCCTGACCCAAGGATCGAACCCCGGGATCGGAGAAGGCAGACCACAGAGTCTGATTAAGGGTTGGAGTCATCTGATTTGTTCACTGCTTTAACCCCAGTGCCCAGAAAAGCGGTTGGTCAACAGTAAGTTTTCAATGGTTGATTTATGACTGACTGAATGAAGCAATTAATGAATCAATCAATCAGTGAGTGACTGAGGAATTAATGAATGAGTGATTGAATCAGTGAACGAGTGAGCAAATTTATGAATGAGTGAGTAACTGAGTCACGAGTGAGTGAGCGAAGGCATCTGTGTTCTGAATGCTGACTCTGTGGAGTGGCTGGGGAGGGAGGTGGATACAAAGAAGAAATTACTGCTCCCTGAGGGGTAGGAAATCTAACAAAGGCCTCTTAAAGGGGCTGATGATCAAGTCAAATCTTAGTATATGAGTGAGGCAGACAGGGAGGGAGAGCATTCCAGGTGGGGGGCACTGCATGGGCAAAGGCCTGGCAGGCTGACAATCGCCTGGGGTTCAGAATTACTGGGACGTAAGATGGAGGTGGTTTATAGAAAAGAGATTGGTTGTAAGTCGGGGATGGGCCCCCAGGCTCTGGGACTAAGCCTCTGAAGGCCACCCTTAAGTGATGAGGAGTCAGAAATTTTAAGCAGAAAAACAGTAGGATCGGACCTGATTGTATCTGGCTGTAGGGTTTCCCTAGCCAAGACCTTTCATCCTTTCACTGCCTTCCAGAGCAGGACTGAAGCCCAAACATGTAATTCCCACTCCCAAGGCTGAATCTTTCATTACTTATTAAAAAAAAAATGCAGATGTTTCAAAATATTTACCCAGCACCATCCGGGGCACAGAAATAATAGTTGAACTAACTGTTTACTTCTGCCAGGCCTAGGGTCAGCCTTCGTTATATACTATCTCACTTCATTCTCCCAGCAGCTCTGTAAGGTAAGTACATTTGGGCCCCATTTTATGAATAAGGAAAGTGAGCTCAGAGAGGTTTAGAGAATGGCCATAAGTCACACAGCTACTTGGGAGTCACTCCAGCACCCAGGCAGTCTGACTCCAGAGCCCAGGCAGTCTGGCTCCAGAGCCCCTGTTGCCATCCCTGTAACTGCCTAAAGCGTTGGCCCTGGTTTCTGCCTTCAGTTTGGAAAAGTAAACCACCACACTCGGGACAGGAAAGGCTGCCTTTGCCCAGCTGGCCTCAGCTTTACATCACCGCCTGCTTTGCAGAATATGACAGTCACTATTGTGTTCCCTAGGGGCTTCCCAGATGGCTCAGTGACAAAGAATCTGCCTGCCAATGCAGGAGATGCAGGTTCAGTCCTTGGGTCGGGAAGATCCCCTGGAGAAAAAAACTGCTACCCACTCTAATACTCTTGCCTGGGAAATCCCATGGATGGAGGAACCTGGTGGGCCACAGTCCATGGGATCGATGACTTAGCAACTCAACAACAACAACAATTGTGTTCCCCTTGGGGCTGTTGTTGAGGACAGTGCTGTCAGCCCCAGCATGCTGCTGTGTCCCCTAGATAGAGAGAAAAGCCCTGGGTTCTTCAGGCGCAAGAAAGCCAGACCCCTCTTAAACTCGTGTTTTCAGCCAGACTTCCCCTGAACTCTTCATTTTGTTTTCACCTTTGAAACAGTGAGAATCTTGAAATTGATCCTATTTCCCCTCTTTGCTTTGGCTGCTAGGAAACTCAGACCAAATATACATCCCAGCTCTGGAAGGTTACTTCAACATGAGTGTTTTGTTTTTTTTTTTCTTTTCCTTCCCTCCTTTTTTTTTTTTTTAAGTTTCCACATTAGAAAAAAATTTCATTGCTCTGTTCATATCCTTGTTAGCTACTTCTCGTTCATTTTGGCAAGAGGCAAGGTTACAGGTAAATCCATACCTGCATGGAAAATGAATGAGTAACAATAATATCATGAGACCAGGGTTTCTCAACCTTGGTGATATTAATATATGGAGCTGGCTCATTCATTGTCGTGGGGGACCATCACTGTAGGGTGTTTAGCAGTATCCCTGGCCTCTCCCCATCCGATAGCAACCCCCCAGCCCCTCAGCATTCTGACAACCAAAGGTGTTCATTGTAAGATGAACCCAGGGGGCAAACTCACCCGGTTAAGAGCCTCTGCTCTAGCTTTCACTCCTTAAAAGTAGGATGAGACTGTTTACGGCAGCAGCCAGGGGCTTCCTCAGGGCGGTAGCTGGCAGGGTGAGAAGAGTTGGCATAAGGGATGAACAAACGCCCACCCACCACCTCCTCCAGGCTTTCTGCCCCTAGAGCTCTTACCATCTCAATCCTCGTGGCAGCCCCATAGAGCCATAATTAAATCCCCACTTTACAGATGAAGACACTGGGGTCCAGAGAGGCTGAGCACGAGGACCAAGGTCACACAGCACACGGGCGACAGGACAGAGAAGGGCAGGGAGTGGTCACTGCAAGACACTGGACGTAAGCTGGGTTCTGCACTCAGGCTGGACTAGGCAGCTGGGATCCCAGGTGGGGGAATCTGAGCGTGAAAATGCCCATAGGTGGGCATCTGAACAGCTTACTTAAGACTGGGGGACTCACGAAAGAACCAAAAACGCGTATGTGGATGTTTGTAACAGCATTGTTCACAATAATCAAAAGGTGGAAACAACCCACATAGCCATCCACAAACTAAGGGAGGAACATGGTTTACTCACACAAATGGAATATTATTCAGCCCTAAAAGGAATGAAGGCTGCTTCATGCTATGACATGAATGAGTCTTGAAAACATCACGGGCAGTGAAAATAGCCAAACACGAAAGGTCACATAATATATGATTCTGTTGACGTAAAATGTCCAAAATCAGCAAAGCCTCACAAACTAAGGGAGGAACATGGTTTACTCACACAAATGGAATATTATTCAGCCCTAAAAGGAATGAAGGCTGCTTCATGCTATGACATGAATGAGTCTTGAAAACATCACGGGCAGTGAAAATAGCCAAACACGAAAGGTCACATAATATATGATTCTGTTGACGTGAAATGTCCAAAATCAGCAAAGCCGGATACATAAACGAGACTTGGGGTTGCTGAGTGGTAGGGGGTGGGGGGTGGGGGAAGTGGGGGCTAATAGCTAAAGCGGGCAGGGTGTCCTCCCCAGATGATGAAAATGTTCTAAAACTGTGATGGTTGCACAGCTCTCTGTGTACTAAAAGTCATTGAACTGTACGCTTTAAATGGGTGAATCGAGACTTCCCTGATGGTCCAGTGGTTAAGAATCCGCCTCCTAATGCAGGGGATACAGGTTCGATCCCTGGTCTGGGAAGATCCCACGTGCCACAGGGCAGCTAAGCCCGTGTGCCACGCTACTGATCCTGTGCTCTAGAGTCCGTGAGCCACAACTACTGAAGCCTGCATGCTTAGAGCCTGTGCTCTGCAACGAAGAGTAGCCCCCACTCACCACAACTAGAGAAAGCACGCACACAGCAGTGAAGACCCAGGGCAGCCAAATAAATAAATGCATGGGTGAATTGTTTGGTATGTGAATGATGTCTCAATAAAACTGTTAGAAAATAAAGTAAAGACCAAGTGGGAGGATACTCCCAAGGCAGAGGATTCAGGCTTTAGTAGTGTTGGCTGTGCTACTGCCTGGCTGCATGACCATGGACAAATCACTTCACCTCCCAGAGCCTCAGTTTCCTTATCTGTTAAATGGGTACATCCATAGTCACCCCCGCCATCTGCTAGGGTTCAAGGGAAGTTGAAGGAGCTAAAGCATGCAGCCCAGAGCCTGCCATTTGAGAGTACTATAAACGTTAGTCACTGGACATTAGACTCTGGGTGTGTCTCCCCCGAAACCCACTTCTCATTCATACTCCAGAAACCTCGAGAGCATCCATTCTAGGAATGGGACAATTCTTTGGAATCAAAATCACGTAGGCTTTCCTGCCCTGGGAAAAGCAAAAGTGCTCACTGTAGTCCTGGCCCCCGGTTCTAAAATCAGGCCGGCCTTCTTCCCCTAGACGCAGAGGGCCCAGTCTATCACTCATAGCTCCAGGAGACCAGATGACCCCAGCGGTATGCAAAGGGGTCCTCGTGGCCCCATCACCTGGGACCCTCGAACCTGTGCTCCACTCCCTGCAGTCCCCACTGCTCCTGGCGGCTTTGAGGACCTCAGGAGAGTCAGAGAGAAGCTGGCACTGACCCTGCAAAATAATCCAGCCTGGGTGGGATGGGGTGAGGGGACTCCCCAAAGAAGCAAGTGTGTGTGGGGGCCTTATCCCTGTACAATGGCTCCTCAGAAACCTGTCCCTAGGGGAAAACAGAGGATCTCTATCAACATGGCCTGGGGAAAAAAGTCTGTACTCTTTTCAGACCTGCCCCCACAGGCTCCAGGCCAAGAATGTGCACAGCAGCATCTATTACATTTCTAAAATTATGCCTAGCTCTGGGGAGGGTGGGGCGGGGGTTGGCCAGGGCTAGGAGCGGGAAAGGATGTGGTAGGCGAGCAGGCAGGCAGGAAACCTTTAATCCAGTGCCTTGAGCCCCGGCTTGCACACTGGGCAGCGGAAAGGGAGTGCCTCTTCATCAGATGCTAGATCAGTCCCAAGAATCAAAAGCCCTTCTGTGCACAGCCTGGGCGCTCAACCGTTTTTCAACATTGCTGCACTGCCTTCCCGGATGGTTTGAGTTTTCTTTGGATAGAAGGAGTTGGGGGGACAGGGATGATGTCTTTGGGCCACCCAGTTTGAGAAGTAAACGAGAAAAAAGAAAATTGCTGGTGGTCAAAATCTAGAAGTGGGAACAGGGTTGCTGCAGACAGTTGTGCAGGCTGCACACTGCACAAGTGCTGAGGAGCCTCTCCTCAGAGAGTCATGCTGTGTGTATACCCATTCGGGGTCACCCATTATGTACCAGAAGGAGAGCTACCTGGCTCAGGTGGCCAGAGCCTTATTCTTGGATGGAGCTGGGGGGATGGGAACCAGTGGCCAGTTTGTATGTGGGGGACACAGCAAGACCTCATTACAATGTCAGTCCTGATCGAAACACTTAGACACTCCCCATACAGATAACTAAATCTAACAGGGTCGGGGAGGAAGGAGAAGTCAAGGGAGTAAGAGCTCCCAAATTTGTGGGCTCTCCTACCTCCCAGATATGATTGCCAGAAAAAAATAGAAGATACCCAGTTAAATCTGAACGTCAGATAAACAATGAATACAAAATATCCCCAGGGCTAAGATCAAACAAAGAAACAAACAATGAAATCGTTTTAGCATAAGTATGCCCCTAAACATTGCATGGGATACACCTACACTAAAGAAATCACCTGTTAGGTCCCCCTCAGTCAAATTTAACTAGGCATCTCTATTTTTCCTTGCTAACTCTAGCAATCCTGCCCTCAGAGGGCATGTCTGTAAAAGCTCTCTGCCACCCACCATTGCCTGGAAACAGCTATTAAACCAGCAACTAATCAGGAGCAAACTTCCCCCAGGCCTTTTGTCTGCTGAGCAGGATGGGAAGTAAGAGAGCACTCCCCTTGCTCCTACACACATGTAAGTGCGTGCGCACGCGCGCGCACACACACACACACACACACACACGTGTTGGTATCATCGTAAAGGCCTCTTCCTCTCCTGGGGGCTCTGAAATCGCCACCTGGCCTGGGTAAGAGGTTTCTCTGCAGGTGGGTGCCCAGCACGGCCACATGTCTGTGGGGAGGACGGAAACCCAGCCTTGGAGCCTGAGGATCTCAGAGCGCTGCCCACACAGCCGAAACTGGAAGAGTGTATCTTGCACAAGGCCAGCACGGTAAGTCAGACACTGTGACTCTGGGAACTGGGTGGCCTGGGACTCTGGTGTCCTCTCGTTCATTGGAGCTGGGGTTGCCCAGGGGTCAGCCTAGCAGGGGGCGGTGCTCAGGTCGGTGGGGAGGCTCCTCCCTAGCCATCCCCTTGGGTTTTCCGCAAGGCAGATAGAGAATGAGGGAGGTAGGGCCATATGCAACCCCCAGGAGGTTTCTATGGGAAGAGCTGGCTAACCTCTTGTGGGGCCACCTGTGGTCAGAACTGACTACACATGCCCAGTGCGTGGTGGCACCAACCCAGCTGGCAGGACTCTCATGGGCACAGGAAACCTGGAGAGAAAGTTACCCAAGGCCCAGGCAGGACAGACCTGGATCGGGAACCCAGAAGAGCCCTAGCAAGTAACAGAAGGGTCTCCCCAGCTTCCCACTTCCCCCTCCAGCTCAGAACTGGCGACCAACTTCTCCACCCGTGCTCCCCACTCCTCTGTCTGTCTGAGCCCCTGGGAAGGGTGGGGAGGGGAGGAGGAGCTAAAATGCCCCAGGGATGAGTCAGCCCTGTTTGGGAGCAGTTCCACCCTCCCTGGTGGCTCAGACGGTAAAGAATCCACCTGCAAGGCGGGAGATGTGGGTTTGATCCCTGGGTTGGGAAGATTCCCTGGAGGAGGACATGGCAACCCACTCCAGTATTCTTGCCTGGAGAATCCCCATGGACAGAGGAGCCTGTCAGGGTATATAGTCCATGGGGTCACAAAGAATCAGACATGAATGAGCAACTAAGCACAGCACAGCAACGTGCCTACTCACAAAAAAGTAAGATTAAAAGAGAAACAGAAAAGCAGCGATGTCTTTCCCATGAGAACCAGTGTCAATCAAGATCTCTCTTGAGAACTGTCTTTGGACCGCGGATCACCTGCGGATTCCCTGGTGGTTCAGTGGTAAAGAATTTGCCTGCCAATGCAGTAGACGTAGGTTTGATCCCTAAGGATCATCCCCTGGAGAACGAAATGGCAACTCCCTCCAGTATTCTTGACTGGGAAATCCCATGAACAGAGGAGCCTGGTGGGCTACAGTCCATGGGGTCACAAAGAGTTAAACATGACTGAGCGACTAACACTTGCCTGCCAATGCAGTAGACGTAGGTTTGATCCCTAAGGATCATCCCCTGGAGAACGAAATGGCAACTCCCTCCAGTATTCTTGACTGGGAAATCCCATGAACAGAGGAGCCTGGTGGGCTACAGTCCATGGGGTCACAAAGAGTCAAACATGACTGAGCGACTAACACTTTCACTTCCACCTTCCTAGCGCAGAGGTCATCAGACACAATTTGGGAGGCTCCCTGTGGCTCCCAGAGTCCCTCTCCATCATCCTAGAATCCTGTTCCCTGGAGAGGCACAGAGGCACTTGGTCGTTGCAAAAGCTGCCCTGTGTGGTGGCATAACTAGGGCAGAGATGCCTTCTTCCCATGAGAGGGCCAGCCAAACGAGTTCTCTTTTTTTATCTTTAATAGTTTCATTTATGTATTTATTTGGTTGTATTGGGTCTTAGTTGCAGCATGTGGGATCTAGTTCCCTGATCAGGGATCGAACCCAGGCCCTCCTCACTGGGAGTGCAGAGTCTTAGCTACTGGATCACCAGGGAAATTCCCAACCGAACTCTTGACTCTTGGTTTTGTTTCCGCTTCTGATCCTTGTTGGGTGGAAAGAGGAAAGGTGCTCACAAGGGCAGAGGCCAGAGCTGCTCTGTCACCAGGGAAACTCCCAATGCAGCCAGATGCAGGTCCCCAGGGTTGCTTTCTTCTGGGTAATTTGGTCACAGTTGAGTTCGAGGGGTCAGATCCTATTGTCCTGCCTATTTAGATTTGCGGGGTCACAAAGAGTCAGACATGACTAACCACGCATGCATGCATTGCAAAGGTGGAGTAACATTCTCCCCTCCAACTACCAACTCCTGGAGGGCAGGGACCCTGCTGATTCAGCATGGATGGACTCCTTGGAGAGCCCCTACAGGGAGCAGGCAGTCAGGGAAGGCTTCCTGGAGGAAGTGGCACTGGTTGAAGCCAGAGTTCGCTGCAGGGAGGAGCAGGAAGGACACTTACAGAAACAGTGAGATGGAAGGTGTGGCACACGGACAGACTGAGCAGACAGGTAACCCTGGGCAGCTCTGGTTGGTGGAACCGGAGCATGGGGTGGGGAATGGGGAGCTAGAGGAACAGCTGAACAGAGAGAGCATTCTAGAAAGCAGGATTCAGACTCAAGACAGCCAGCCTTTCCCTGACTCCTGGTGCCTAATGACTGGGCAAAGCCACTTCACTTGCTAAACCTCAGTTTCTTCATCTCTAAGACTCTAACGCTGGGAAAGATTGAGGGCAGGAGGAGAAGGGGACGACAAATGAGATGGTTGGTTTGGCATCATCAACTCAATGGACATGAGTCTGAGCAAACTCTGGGAGATGGTGAAGGACAGGGAAGCCTGGTGTGCTGCAGCCCAAGGGGTGGCAAAGAGTTGGACACGACTGAGCGACTGAACAACAAGATGCAACAATGGCAGTAATGAACATCGCTGCTCTCGGGGGGGTCCTTTCACTCTCTGCCAGGCCCTGGGGTCTGCATTTACCTGCACATCTCACTCATTCCCATGACACCCCTATAAAACAGGGGGCACCTTCATCTTCATTGTACAGATGGGGTGGTTGAGGCTTATGAAGGTCCAGGAAGATGTCCTAGGTTCCAAGGTTCAGGATTGGAACCCAGATCCCAGGATTTGAAGCCCAGGCTTGCACTGACCCTAGGAAGGAGCAGGAGGGATGCTGCTTGGAACGTGAACACAGTTGTCTCTCACTTTCTTTTTTCCTCCCTGGGATGGCCATAGCAGTTAGCACAAACTGAGTGGCTTTGAAAAAAAAAAAAAAACGGGGCTTCTCTGGTGGTCCAGTGGTTAAGAATCCACCTGGCGATGCAGGGGGCACAAGTTCGACCCCTGGCCCAGGAGGATCCAACATGCCTCAGGGCAACTAAGCCCACGTGCCACCAAGACGGAAGCCCACTCGCTCTAGAAACCATGCTCCCCAAGAAGAGAAGCCGCCGCAGTGAGAGGCCCACACCACCTCTCCAGAGTAGCCCCCACTTGTTGCAACTAGGGAAAGCCCACACTCAACAACGAAGACCCAGTGAAGCCAAAAATAAATAAATATAATTTTAAAAATCGGACATTTATTTATTTTCTCTCAGTCTTGGAGCCCAGAAGCCTGAAATCAAAGTGCTGGCAGGGTTGGTCCCTTCTAGAGGCTCGGCAGGGGGGAGAATCTGCTCGCTGCCCCTCTCCCAGCTTCTGGGGGTTCCAACTGATGGAGCTCAGGACACTGTACCCCAAAATACTGTACCCCAACACAGTGAATACCTCAAGCAGAAGCAGAAAGATCCCCCTGACCTTGTCCTTCTTCCCTGAAACAGGAGAAAAAAGATCCCATCGGAGAGGTGGCCTCCCTGTACCAGGAAGAAGGGCGACTCTCTTATCACCAGGGAAAGGGAACTGGGGGTCATGAAATCTGAACAAGGTTTGTTCATCTCACCTTTTCCTAGTTATTTCTCCACTTCCCACCCCAAACCCAAACCCCTTCGTCTTCCCCGTTGTTCACAAATTCACTTGTTTCTTTGTCTCAAAGGTACAAAATCTTCCTGTTTTGATCACTTCTGGTCTGTATTCTCTTGTAAAGACTCCTCTATACAAGCAAAAATTCAGTCAAACGTGTTTCCTTCCCTCCTGTTCATCTTTGTCAGTTCATCTTCCACACCCAGCCAGGGACCCTAAGAGGGTGGAGAAAAACGTTTTCCTTTTTACCTGGCAGTCCTGGTGTGTTCCTGGCTTGTGGCTGCATCTCTCTAATCTCTGCCTCCACCATCTTTGTATCCGCATCCTTTCTTCATTTTATAAGGACGCTTGTCATTGGATTTGGGGCCCCACCTGTATAATCCAGGATGCTCTCGAGAGTCTTTTTTTTGTTGTTTTTTTTAACGATTTTTTTTTTTTCTTTTTCTGCANCCATCTTTGTATCCGCATCCTTTCTTCATTTTATAAGGACGCTTGTCATTGGATTTGGGGCCCCACCTGTATAATCCAGGATGCTCTCGAGAGTCTTTTTTTTGTTGTTGTTTTTAACGATTTTTTTTTTTTCTTTTTCTGCAAGCACGCAGCTTGCAGGATCTGTTTCCTGATCAGAGATTGAACCCAGGCCATGACAGTGAAAGCACCAAGTCCTTTACCACTGGACCCCCAGGGAATTCCCTCAAGGGTCTTAATTACATCTGCAAAGATCCCATTCACAGGTTCTGGGCAGAGATCTCTTTGGGAGAAGGGGCTCCATTCAGCCCCCTGCACTCTCTCCATCTCTGGTAGGGAGGACTGACCAGAGCAGACAAGACTCCAGAGGCTCCATGAGCAAATCACACACACAAAGGGAGGGGCTTTTCAGAGAGAAGTTTACTTTCTGGTGGCTCCTCTGAAGCCTTGCTTCCTTCTAGAGCCTCACTGTCTGATGAGGGAGTAGCCAACCCCACTTGGCTGCTAAAACTTGAAATGTGGCCAGTCCAAATGGAGCCGTTGTGCAGTGCCCAAGACATGCCAGAATCCAAAGACTTTACATGGAAAAAGGAATATAAAATATCTCATTCATAACTTCTTATATCGATTACATGTTCTAATAATAACATTTTAGGGGGCTTCCCTGGTGGTCTAGTGGTTAAGAATCCATCTACCAATGCAGGGGACACGTGTTCAATTCCTGGTCCGGGAAGATTCCACATGCTGTGGAAGCAGCTAATCCTGAGGGCCACAAACACTGAGCCGAGACGCTGCCACAAGATAAGCCACCGTAATGAGTAGCTCCTGCTCCCCATAACTAGAGAGAGCCTGTGCGTAGCAACAAAGTCCTAGTGCAGTCAAAATATATAAAATAAATCTTTCTAATAAATAAATAAAATAACATTTTGGATAGATTGGGTTAAAATAGACATTATTCATATTAAGGTCATCATTTTATTGTTTTAAATTGCAGTAAAATTCATGTATCATAAAATCAACCATTTTAAATTAAAGAGTTCACTGGCTTTTAGTGCATTCACCGTGTTATGCGACCATCACCACTACCCAGTTCTGGATGATGAATAGATGAAACCTCCTTTATGTTGGATTCAGGATGGCAAGAAGGGGGAGCTCTCACACCCTCTCACACGTTGCTATCTGCAGACTCCAAACAAGAAGAGATGTACCTTGCATCTCCAACACAAAGAAAGTTGTTACTTTACTAACCCAGGAGGAAGAAGAAGGAAGAGTTTCTCCTTGCCCGGCAACTGCCCAGCCAATGAGAAGCTGCAACAACTCAGCCAATGAAAAGCCACTACACTTAGAACTCCCAGCTTCCTCCAGTGAGCTCTTTGTTTATAATAGCCCCGCCCAACTCTCCTTTCTCTCCTGTAAATAAAGAATGGTCCTGTCTTTGTGTCTCTGGACTTGGTTATAGTTTTGGTTATAGGTTACAAGCTGTAACATGCTTGTCCTGAATTGCAATTCTCTATAAACCCATTTGCTGGTTAAAAACAAAACCCAGAAACCGGCTGTTTTAGTTTTAGTCAACAACCAATTAGCAGTCACTCCCCTCTTTCTCCCCAGGGCTTCCCTGGTGGCTCAGAGGTTAAATCGTCTGCCTGGAATGCAGGAGACCTGAGTTCGATCCCTGTGTCGGGAAGATCCCCTGGAAAAGGAAATGGCAACCCACTCCAGTACTCTTGCCTGGAGAATCCCATGGAGGAAGGAGCCTGGTGGGCTACAGTCCGTGGGGTCGCAAAGAGTCGGACACGACTGAGCGACTTCACTTTCATTTGCACTTTTCACTTTCCCCTCTCTCCCCAGCCCTTGGCCACCACTGACTTGGCCCATCAGTCTCTATGGAGTTCCCTAGTCTAGACACAGCAGGGACTTTAGTGGCTACTATATGCCAGTGGATGCTTGGTTTCCAGGACCTCATAGAGTGATACCAGTTGGGGCCAGGCCCAACCCCCACGCTCACCCCCACCCGGGCAGCTCAGCCCTGGCACAAAGTGGATGCTCAATAAACATACATGCTGGGAGAAGGAAAGAACAGGGATCCCAGAAAGAGAAGCAACTCTGGGATCCCCATTCTGCCCTGCCGTCTAAATGGCCAGGGCAGCAACTCAGTCGAAAAGTAATGTGTGTGTGTGTGTGTGTGTGTGTGTGTGTGTGTGTGTGTGTGTGTGTGTGTGGTATAATAAAATATATGTACGTATATAGTTTTTTATAGATACCAAATATATCTATTTGGTCTTTGCCCCATTCCTGGCACAGAGCCCCTAAAATCCTTGGAATTTCCTGAGTGATAAGAGTGTCTTTTGTTTGTTAATGGCAACTCCAGGGACTGGGAAAGCTTCAGGAGGGGTGCTGGTAGCCAGAAAAAACAGCTAAGTGCCTAGAGAATGGGAACTTTCAGTCCCATCTACTGGGAAAAAAGGCTGAAGTCTGAGTTCATTCACCAGCAGCTGACGATTTAATCACTTGTGCCTGTGTACTCAAACCTCAATTTTAAAAATACCCTAAATAATGGGGTTCTGGGGGCTTCTGGGTTGGCAAACACATCCATGTGCCGGGAGGGTGGTACACTCCCAGCTCCAAGGGGTCAGGGGTCCCTGTTCTCAGGACCCTTCAGACCCTGTGTCTCACATCATCTTCATCTGGCGGTTCACCTGTCTCCTTATGATAAACGGTAATAAGTAATAGTAAGGACAGCTCTTTCCTGCGTTCTGCGAGCCCTTCTAGCAAGTGACCAAACTGAACGGGGGGCATTGTGAGAACCTTCAAATCTCTAGGTGGTGGGACAGAAGTGCAGGTAACCTGGGGACCCCATTTATGGCTGGGGGCTGAAGTGGGGACTGTCTTGTGGGACTGAGCCTTTAACCTGTGGGTTCTAATTCTAGTTGTGGAGTCTAATCAGTGGCACTAGTTAGTGTCAGAACTGAATTGCTGGGACTTCCTGGTGGTAAAGAATCCGCCTGCCTGGTGGTTAAGGATCTGCCTGCCAACACAGGGGACGGAGGTTGGATCCCTGGTCCAGGAAGATCTCATAGGCTGCTGGGGCAATTAAGCCTGTGCGCCACGACTACTGAGCCTGCACCCTGCAAGTGCTGAAGCCCACGCACCTAGAGGCCATGCTCCACAACCAGAGAAGCCTCTGCCCTGCAACTAGAGAGTGGCCCCGGCCACTGAAACTAGAGAAAGCCTGCGTGCCCCAGCGAGGACACTGTGCGGGCAAATAGATAAATATTAAAAAAAGAATCGAATTGCTGGACACTCAACGGAAATTGGAGAAGCAGTGTGTTTGAGGGGTTCCTCTGGGCTTTGTTGCATGGATGGGCTGACAGCAAGATAACTTTGTTGCTGGTAGTAAACATGGGTAATGCCTTTGCTTCCCGAGAGATGGGGTATTTCTGGGGGGCCCCCCAGGGCACTTGTGAGGATGGGTGAGAGGATGTGGGCCGAGAGCCGACCACCACCCTGGGCTCAGAGGAAGGAGTTCTAAGGTGTTACCAGGTGAAAGCCAATGCTCCAAGGGCTCTGCTCACCACATGAATGACAGGGCTTTGCTCTGTGGGTGCGAGGCTGCCAACACAGCCCCCATCAGGGACCAGGTCAGTCACAGAAACAGGAGAAGTGAGCAGACTGTACCTATAAACATGGGGCATTCTTAGCTTTTTACTCTCCTATTTTTGAAGGTGATTTACGCAGAGGGACAGTTCTCGTCTATAAGAAAATCAAAACAAGGTGAAAAGACAGCCCTTAGAATGGGAGAAGATAATAGCAAAGGAAGCAACTGACAAAGGATTAATTTCCAAAATATACAAGCAGCTCATACAAGTCAATACCAGAAAAACAAACAACCCAATCAAAAAGTGGGAAAAAGACCTGAACAGACATTTCTCCAAAGAAGACATACAGATGGCTAACGAACACACGAAAAGATGCTCAGCATCGCTCATTATTAGAAAAATGTGAATCAAAACCACAATGAGATATCATCTGACACCAGTCAGAATGGCCATCATCAAAAAGTCTACAAACAGTAAATGTTGGAGAGGGTGTGGAGAAAACGGAACCGTCTTGCACTGTTGGTGGGAATGTAAATTGATACAGCCACTATGGAAGATGGTATGGAGATTCCTTAAAAATCTACGAATAAAACCACCATATGACCCAACAATTCCACTACTAGGCATATAGGAGGAAACCAAAATTGAAAAAGATACATGTACCCCAGTGTTCATTGCAGCACTATTTACACTAACTAGAACATGGAAGCAACTTAGATGTCCATTGACAGATGAATGGATAAAGAAGATGTGCTACATATATGAATGTGAAAGTGAAAGTTACTCAGTTGTGTCCAACTCTTTGAGACTGCATGGACTCCTCCATCCATGGAATTGTCCAGGCCAGAATAGTGGAGTGGGTAGCCATTCCTTTCTCCAGGGAATCTTCCCAACCTAGGTCTCCCACATTGCAGGTGAATTCTTTACTGTCTAAGCCATCTAACTAGAACATGGAAGCAACTTAGATGTCCATTGACAGATGAATGGATAAAGAAGATGTGCTACATATATGAATGTGAAAGTGAAAGTTACTCAGTTGTGTCCAACTCTTTGAGACTGCATGGACTCCTCCATCCATGGAATTGTCCAGGCCAGAATAGTGGAGTGGGTAGCCATTCCTTTCTCCAGGGAATCTTCCCAACCTAGGTCTCCCACATTGCAGGTGAATTCTTTACTGTCTAAGCCAACAGGGAAGCCCAAGAATACTGGAGTGGGTAGCCTATCCCTTCTCCAGGGGATCTTCCCAACTCAGGAATCGAACCAGGGGCTCCTGCATACAGGCAGATTCTTTACCAGCTGAGCTACCAGGAAAGCCGTATATAAACAATAGAATATTACTCAGCCATAAAAAGGAACACATCTGAGTCGGTTCTAATCAGGTGGATGAACCCAGAGCCTGTCATACAGAGTGAAGTAAGTCAGAAAGAGAAATCAAAGAATGCATACTAACACATCTATGTGGAATCTAGAAAGATGGTACTGATGAAACTATCAGGGCAGCAGTGGAGACGCAGACATAGAGAACAGACTTCTGGACACGCCGGGCCGGGGGGTGGGGATGGGAAGAGAAAGGACAGGGCAGGATGTATGGAGAGAGTGACATAGAAATTTAAAATACCATATGTAATTTAGATAGCCAATGGGAATTCGCTGTATGACTCGAACCTCAAACTGGGGCTCTGTAACAACCTAGAGGGGTGGGATGGGGAGAGAGGTGGGAGGGAGGTTCAAGAGGGAGGGGACATATGTATACCTTTGGCTGATTCCATAGGTAGTGGCTTTCCTCATAGCTCAGTTGGTAGAAGAATCTGTCTACAGTGCAGGAGACCGGGGCTCAATTCCTGGGTCGGGAAGATCCCTGGTGAAGGAAGTGGCAACCCACTCCAGTATTCTTGCCTGGAGAATCCCACGGACAGAGGAACCTGGCGGGCTACAGCCCATGGGGTCGCAAAGAGTCTGACACAACTTAGTGACTAAACCACCATGGCCGATTCATGCTGATGTTAGGCAGAAACCAACACAATTCTGTAAAGCAGTTATCCTTCAATTAAAAAAATAAATACATTAAAAAATAGAAAATAAATACAAAAATATATATATTTTTAAAAATACAAAAAAAAAAAAAAAAAAAAGAGAGAGAGAGAGGGGAACGGAGTCGAGATGTAGTTCGAGGTTCTCCCTGGGATCGCCTTCATGGGCATGGGCTTGTTCATCCCGGGGAATGGTCACCGCGGGCATCCACAGGTTCAGTAACGGGGGCGAGGAAAAAAGGGTTGCCCATTACTCATATCAGTGGTACTTGATGGAAAGAGACAGGCAGGTCTCTGGAGTAAACCATGACTATGTGTCAAAGGGTTTGGAGAACACTGATTATGCAAATGTTTCCCTGATTGATGAAAAACAACTCAGTCATGCTCTTCTATTAGAAGATTACGCAGCGTCTTGTGTAGCATGCAGAGTATTTTGTAGTGTGTAATAAAAAGAAAAAAGAAAAAAACATCAGCAGTACAAGTGTCAGCTACAACTTGACACTTGCCATCTACATCTACAATGATTAAATCATGAGCTGCTGCAGCTACTGATTCTCAACATCCTCTGAAAGGAGTTCAAGGTGGAGAGCAGAAATGAGGCACTCTGGACTCAGGGAAAAACTTGGCAGGATAGGTCTTCAGACAGATATTTTCATCAGCTGATTTTATGAGTCCAATTCTTATATCTCCTCCTACCTAGAAAAGCACTAAAATCCTTCTCGGTGATGACTGCTCCTTGTTCTGCAAAAATAAGTGCTTGATTGTGTGCACTCCCCCTTCACTAGCATCGCGTCTATACTCTCTCTCCCCCTACCTCTTTGGAACAGTTTCTCAGAGCTTATCTGAGGTGCTGTCTCCCTGGCTATAGTTCTCATTTTGTCCCCAAACAAAACTTAACTCGAAACTCTCACATTGTGTATTCTTTTTTAAGTTGGCACAAGCATGACAGCCTCCTGTCAGGGAGATAGAGACAGAGGGCAGGGGGCCTATGGCAAGCAGGAGGGCAGGGCCATCTAAAGGGTGCTACAGGGCATAGCCATTAGTGCACACGATGCTTCTCCATCCAGGACTTTCCTTTTTAAAATCTATTCACTTATTTTTGACTGCTGAAACTGGAGGAAGCCTGCACGCATGAGCGAACACCCTGGGAAGCCAAATAAATATATATTTTTTTAAATGGAATTACTGGACACCCAATTGAAGTGGGATAACTAGTGTGTTTGAGTGGTTTTTTAAAATCTATTTCTTTTTGGTTGCATTGGGTGTTCATTGCTGCATGCAGGCTTTCTCTAGTTGTGGTGAGGGGGGCTACCCTCTAGCTGTGGTTTGCTGGCTTCTCATTGTGGCGGCTTCTTTTGTTGCAGAGCACGGGTTCCAGGGCATGCAGGCTTCAGTAGTTGAGGCTCAAGGGCTTAGCTGTGCCACCGCATGTGGAATCTTCCCCGGACCAGGGATCAACCATGTCCCCTGCATTGGCAGGCGGATTCTTAACCACTGGATCAACAGGAAAGTCCCATTTGTGACTTTCTAAGCTTTTTTCTTGGTCCAACTGGCAGTGCCAGGGCGCTAATACCCCAGGCACAGTCTTCTACCAAGGACAGGCGCTGGCAGGAGAGACCACACTTCCCTGGCCCCTCGGGCGGCATGACTCCCACATGTGCCCAGAGGGACTGACCCCCAGCTGCCCACAGCCAACATCCTGGGCTACCTCCTTCCCACCCCTGCCCTGTTCCCCCGCAGCGCTTCCCGGGATCCCCTCCCTAATAAACTCTTTGCACTCAGAGCCTGCTTCTGGGGCAATCAAAATTAAGATAAGGGACCGCGTAAGGGACTGGCTGTTCCTTCACTGCAGCCAGTGTTTGCTGGATAGGAAGGCAAACCCTGTATCACTAGACATTGCCATTTTTTTCCCAAAGAGAAACCAGGATCCAGATTTTCCTGTGAAACCTTCCGAGTTTTCATAGCCAGCTCAAATTAAAACAATACAGAACAAAGTAAAACAGAGCAAAACACAACATGTCTGCGAGCCGGCCCTGACCCTCGACTGGCCGGGTCAGAGCTGTTGGTGGCAGGTGGCCCCCCCCCAACCCCCCGCGAAAGCTGTGAGCTGCAGGGAGCCTTGGTCGGAGGGGCTTCTTGGCAACCTGCTTTGGTGGCCTGGCGGGGGTGGGGAACAGCGGAGGAGGGCTTCGGTGGGCCGGGCAGTATGGCCTGTTTACAAGACCCCAGCTGGAAGCATCTGGAAGGCCCTGCGTGGCCGCCCGCGGGCCGGCAGTAGACCCAGAATAAACAATCAGCCCGAATGCTTTTCTAAACACGCAGACCCGGAGCCGCCGGAGGCCTCCCCAGGCTCGCCAGGGTGGGGTGCGGTCCCAGGATCACTCCGTCTGCGGGACATCTAAGCTCAGGCCCAGGAAAAACAAACTTGGGGAGCGGGGGTGCGGGGGAGCGCTGGAGTGCCCCCAGGAGAAGGCAGTCGTGAGAGAGCCAAGTCTAGACCCCCACACTTGTGAACTTCTTTTTAATTCCGTGCAGACGGAGGAGGGCGTCTTTATAGATTTCCATCTCCATGCTCTGCACCACCAACCACCCACCCCCGCCGCCCCCGCCTCTTTCCTCTTGCAGAGAAAACAAAACGGGTGTCTCTCGAGATTGTTTTTGCCCCATTTCACATGGTTTATTTAAAGCAATCGCTTTTCGCCTGCCTTCTCAGAATTTAAATTAAGAATACAGGGTGTCAAGAGTACAGGCGGGTGATGTAAAATTTGGGTTCTGTGTGTTTATTGTTCTACAACCAGCGAAAGCCATCCAGGCTTGTTCTAAATTGTTTAATACATTTAGTAGATTTTAAGTTGGAACTATGTTCCGTCAGGGAGAGGGGAAGAAACATTCCTGAGAGCAGACCTCTAATGGGCCCCCTAGGAGCCCCATATTTCATATATCATAGCACATTTAATCCTCATCGTGATCCAAATAAGCTGTATAGCATTCTCAGATTACAATATCTCTTGGTTACAAGGGACAGAAACTTACATCAAAGAGGCTTTACATGATTGGAATGACCGTGGGAAGGACTTCAGGCATGGCTGGATCTAGGAGTTCCGATGCTGTCATGAGACTCCCTCTCTCTGTCCATCTCTTGGCTCTACTGTCCACTGTCACTGTTTCCTTCTCAGTCAGGCCTTTCTCTTAAGATTGCAAAGATAGTCTGCAGCAGTTCCAAGCTTCCCATTGCCAAGCAACCCTGCTGGACAGTTTCCCAAGAATTTCAGCAAAAGTCCTATGACTGAATCTCATGGGTCTAGCTCATTGGGTCACATGCTAGTCACTATGGCTAGGGTGATAGAGTTCATAAGCACAGGCCCACACTAGGAGTTTGAGAGGGTCATTCCACTAAAATACAGGTAGGAATAGGGGTAGTTACTGTGCCCGTTTTGAGTGGGTAGACAGTGGGCATTCAAAAATAACAAGCCATGGGATTTCCCTCTTGGTCCAGTGGCTAAGACTCTGTCCTCTCAATGCAGAAGGCCCAGGTTCAATCCCTGGTCAGGGAACTAGATTCGACATGCCCCAACTAAGAGTTTGCACGTTGCAACTGAAACATCCTACATGCCACAAAGAAACTTGAAGACCCTTCCTGCTGCAACTCCCAGCACAGCTGAATAAATAAATATTAAAAAATTAAATAACAGAAGCCAACCACAGCAAGGGGAGAAAAGCAGGTGAATCCTGTGGCATCAGCAAGGCTGTCGGGACAGTGGCACAGGTTGTACCCAACATATTTCTGGGGTGCTACGTTTACATTCAGTGTTGTTGTGCATTTATATTCTTGTCAAAGTACGTTTTCAACTATGGCAGTTTAGCGTCTCACAACTGAAAACACAGGTTGAAAAGAAAAACAAAACCACAGTATGTTGTAAGTCTTACCATCAAGAAGTGAACTGAAGTCGCTCAGTCGTGTCCGACTCTTTGTGACCCCATGGACTATAGCCTACCGGGCTCCTCCATCCATGGGATTTTCCAGGGAAGGGTACTGGGGTGGGTTGCCATTTCCTTCCCCAAAGGATCTTCCTGACCCCAGGCTTGAACCCAGGTCTCCCACACTGCAGGCAGATGCTTAACCGTCTGAGCCACAAAGGAAGCTACCATCAAGAGGTGGAATCTATTTCCTTTCCTCACAATCTGGGCTGGCCTTATGACTTGCTTTGACCAGTAGAATACAGCAGGAGTGACGCTGTGAATTTTGAGGCTGACACTTACATTCTCTTGGAAGAGGAGGTCCTTTGGGAGGATAAGAAGTCACGTGAGGGAAACCAAGATGCCCTGGCTGCCCAGCTTTGGAGGACCTGGGGAGGTAGGACAGACAGACAGAGAAAACTTTGCTGTCAGCTCACTTAAGCTGCCTAGAGGAAAAGATGGCAACTCACTCTGGTATTCTTACCTGGAAAATTCCATGTACAGAGGAGCCTGGCAGGCTGCAGTCTGTGGGGTCACAAAGAATCAGACATGACTGAGCATGCTCACATGCAAGCATGCACACACGCATGCATGCATTTAAGCTGGGAACTCAGTTTTCCCGAATCCCTTCTCTATATGATTCCAGGTTTGTTATTCAGTTGCTCAGTCGTGTCTGACTCTTTGCAACCCCATGGACTGCAGCACGCCAGGCTTCCCTCCATCTCCTGGAGTTTGCTCAAGCTCATGTCCATTGAGTCAGTGATGCCATCTAACCATCTCATCCTCTGTTGCCCCCTTCTCCTCCTGCCCCAAATCTTTCCCAGCATCAAGGCCTTTTCCATTGAGTCAGCTCTTTGCATCAGGTGGTCGAAGTATTGGAGCTTCAGCTTCAGCATCAGTTCTTCCAGTGAATATTCAGGGTTGATTTCCTTTAGGATTGACTGGNTCTCCTCCTGCCCCAAATCTTTCCCAGCATCAAGGCCTTTTCCATTGAGTCAGCTCTTTGCATCAGGTGGTCGAAGTATTGGAGCTTCAGCTTCAGCATCAGTTCTTCCAGTGAATATTCAGGGTTGATTTCCTTTAGGATTGACTGGTTTGATCGCCTTGCTGTCCAGGGGACTCTAAAAGAGTCTTCTCCAGCACCACAGTTCAAAAGTATCTTCTTCATCTCTCAGCCTTCTTTCTGGTCCAACTTTCACATCTATACATGACTACTGGAAAAAACCATAGCTTTGACTATGCAGACCTTTGCTGACAAAGTGATGTCTCTGTTTTTTAATACGCTGTCTAGGTTGGTCATAGTGTTTCTTCCGAGGAGCAAGCATCTTTTAATTTCATGGCTGCAGTCACTGTCCACAGTGATTTTGGAGCCCAAGAAAATAAAGTCTGTCACTGTTTCCATCTTTTTCCCATCTATTGGCCATGAAGTGATGAGTTCCAGGTTAGAATTAGCCAAAAGGGGAGTGTGAAACGGAGTGGCGGATGAGGCCCTCTGAAAGTCGGTGTGGTCATATACAATGACAGAGTCTCCTGGGATGACTTATATAGAAGCACAGACACGCTAGGGGCTTCCCTGGTGGTTCAGCAGTGAAGAATCCGCCTGCCAATGCAGGAGACGTGGGTTCAATTCCTGGATCGAGAAGATCCCCTGGAGAAGGAAACAGCAACCCACTCCAGTATCCTTGCCTGGGAAATCCCACAGACAGAGGAGCCTAGCGAGCTACAGTCCATGGGGTCACAAGGAGTCAAGACATGACGTAGGGACTAACCACCACCACCGCCTCAATTTACTGTTTCCCTTTATTGTGATTCACAGAGATTGCAAGGTTTTGCTGTTTTTAGCAAAGGTTTACATCAAGCAAATTTATTGGCACCATTTTACCGATGGCATTCACTCCCTCAGAGTCTACGTCATGTTTTGGTACTTCTTGCCATATTTCACACTTTTTCATGATCATTTTATTTGTTATGGTGACCTGTGATCAGTGATCTTTGATGTTACTACTATGACCAACTGAAGACTCAGAAAATGGTTAGCATCTTTCAGCAGTATTTTAAAACTAAGGTATCTATATTGTTTTATTAAACATAATGCTATTTTAATGCACACTTAATAGACTACAGTGTGATATAACCATAACTTTCATATAAACTGGGAAATTTTAAAATTCAGAATTCAGTTCAGTCACTCAGTCATGTCCAACTCTTTGTGGCCCCATAGACTGCAGCAAGCCAGGCTTCCCTGTCCATCATCAACTCCTGGAGATTGCTCAAACTCATGTCCATAGAGTTGGTGATGCCATCCAACCATCTCAATCCTCTGTCATCCCCTTCTCCTCCCGCCTTCAATCTTTCCCATCGTCAGGGTCTTTTCCAATGAATCAGTTCTTCACATCAGGTGGCCAAAGTATTGGAGTTTCAGCTTCAACATCAGTCCTTCCAATGAATATTCAGGACTGATTTCCTTCAGGATTGACTGATTTGATCTCCTTGCAGCCCAAAGGACTCTCAAGAGTCCTTGCTTTATTGCAGTGTTTGCTTCATTGCCATTTGGTCTGAAACCAAACCCACAATATCGCTGAGAGATGCCTGTACTTTCATCCAAATCCTTGTTTCAGAGCCTGCTTTCGGAGGAACCAAGTCTTGGGAGGCCCACGTGCCCCTGTGTTGTGTGCTGAAGGAACCCAATGACAGAGCTCTGAGCAGAAAGAAATAAACCTTTCCTTTTAACCTTTCATTCATTCAGTCAACAGTCAACAGGCTTCTGCTACGTTCAAGCACTGGAGACAGTAGAGGTCAGAACTTGGGGTCATTGAGCTGGTGCAAACTGGAGCCACAAATATGGGCACATCACCCACTGTTTCAGAGCTTCATTTAATTGTCACTATGTCCTATGAGGCGGGAAATGTTATGGTCCTTATTTTTCAGATGAGGAAACAGAGGCACAGAGAGACTGAGTAACTTGCCCAAGGTCACACAGCTAATCAGCAGCAGAGCCAGGGTTCAAGCCCAGGAGTCAGCTCCATACCCGTGTTCTTAGCCACTTCCTCAGAAGTTCTAGAGAGTAAGCTGATTAAGGAAAGTCCCAGAATTTAGTTCTTGAGGCTTCCCTGGTAGATCAGCAGTAAAGAATCTGCCTGCCAAGGTAGGAGATGCAGGTTCGATCCCTGAGTGGGGAAGACCCCCGGAGAAGGAAATGGCAATACACTCTAGTATTCTTGCTCGGAGAATTCATGGACAGATGAGCCTGGCTGTCTACAGTCTGTGGGGTCACAAAGAGTCAGACACAATTTAGTGACTAAACAAACAAAAATTTAGGATTTACTCTCCCAAATGGTATGAGTCAGTTCCATAATACTTGTGAGAAAAATCTCATTAGTTTGCTTTCCTAAGTCTGGTGAAATTTAGATCTGATTCTCCTTGCCAGGGGGCAGGCTTTTGCCATTCTGAAGCTTGTTTCCACAAACAGTTCCCACAAGCCTCTCCTGGATAGCCTGGTTCCATCCCCCTAAGGCCCCAGGTGTACACAATATCTCTTCCTTTTACTTCCAAATCTTCCCTTCCTAGCCACACCCCAGGTTCCTGAGTACTGAGCAAGGCTGGCCACAGTGCTTGCTTCAGTAATGAGCATGTGACTTAAGCTGAGCCAAAAAAACTCCAGCCTAAGAGGAAATCTTCACTAGGCTGGTGAGATGAAACCCTGGGGCTGTGATGCACCATCTTTGCCAGCCAATGGAGAGAGCCCACTGAAGAATTAGGCGAGCAAGGCCAAGAGACACAGACAGATCCCCAGCCACCTGCCTGAGCCCCTGGATCAGCCATGCCTAAAGCTGTTGCTCTCCTGAATTTCCAGGGACACAATATGTTCTGCTTCAGTGTAAGCTAATTTCAGTCAGAGACTGTAATTTGCAGCTAGATGAAGCCTGACTATGTACTAGACTTAAAAAAAAAAAAAAAAAAAAAAAAAACACATGGCTTTTTGATTCTTTACTAGTCCACGGCAAACACCACTCTTTAGAAAGCAAAGACCTTGAGGGTCCTTGAGGCAGGGGGTGAAGGGAAGGAAAATATTTCTCATTCTTCTGTGATGACTCAGTAGCTAAAATAAGCTCTGGTTCATTTCTCAAACAGGTTATCCTGCCTGACAATCATTACTCATCCCACCCCTAACCAGCCTTGAGGTTGGTGTGGCTGCAGAGACCTTTAAGGCTCCCTAGATTTTCCATGTTCCTCTGAAAAGACTGTGTCACTGCACCTTTCACCTCCAGCTCAGAGTCCTGGGAGTTGGATTTTTCTAACGCACCAAGAAAACCTCTTACGAAATGCCCAGCCAAATCAACACCCAATAAATACTTGCAATGCACAAGAAGACCTTGGAAATCTCGCCTCTATAGAAAGTGTCCAAAGAAGCTGTTCTTGCCTCTTCTTACCAAGTGCTGGGCCAGCTTAGCTGGTAAAGAACGCACCTGCCAATGCAGGAGACACGAGAGATGCAGGTTCAATACTGGGTCGGGAAGATCCCCTGGAGGAGGGCATGGCAACCCACTCTAGTATTCTTGCCTGGAGAATTCCAAGGACAGANTGCCTCTTCTTACCAAGTGCTGGGCCAGCTTAGCTGGTAAAGAACGCACCTGCCAATGCAGGAGACACGAGAGATGCAGGTTCAATACTGGGTCGGGAAGATCCCCTGGAGGAGGGCATGGCAACCCACTCTAGTATTCTTGCCTGGAGAATTCCAAGGACAGAGAAACCTGGCAGGCTACAGTCCATGGGGTCGCAAAGTGTGAGCGACTAACACTTTCACTTTTGAGAATCAAGGAGCAGGGTCAGCAGGGGCCAGAGGAGAACCCTCTGGCTGAGCCGAAGAGGCAAGACTCTGGAAGGACTGAGGGAGTATGGGAAGATCCTAAGTTGAGGAAATCAGACACAACCTCATTTTAGGTTAGGTTCCCTAGAAACGGAGCCTGAGATGGGGATTTGGGTGCACGTGGCTCTTTGAGGCGGAGGTTCTCAGAAGGGGGGCGGTGTCAGTCCCTCCGCGCTGTGTGTGTTGCAGCGGGTAGCAGGGCGGGGGTGACGGCTGTGAGTCACTGGCCCCCAGTGCTCACAGCAGCTGGCACACAGAGGATCTGGGCAGCCCCTTCCTTCCTTTTCGGGACCACCCACCTGCTTTTGGGGAAGAGACTTGCCAACGGCTGCAGCTGGCAGGAATGGGGGTTCACCAGTGATGGCACAGCTCAGCGGTTGAGTGCCCAGAGCTTTGCGGGCTGGCAGAGCTGGGATGAATCCTGGTTCCTGGATGCCTCAGGCACCCATCTGGAGCTGCAGAGATGCCTGGCTCCCAGGCTGAGGGTGAGTGAAACATGATCACGTGTTAGGGGCCCCTTCATCCGAAGCCCAGCCTGTAGTGCCTGCACGTGCATGTTAAGTCCCTTCAGCTGCGTCCGGCTCTCTGCGACCCCATGGACTGTAGCCTGCCAGCCTCCTCTGTCCGTGGGATTCTTCAGGCAAGAATACTAGGAGTGGGTTCATTGGATTTAGTTCAGTTCAGCTGCTCAGTTGTGTCCAGCTCTTTGTGACTCCATGGACTGCAGCACATCGGGCCTTCCTGTCCATCACCAACTCCCGGAGTTTACTCAAACTCATGTCCATTGAGCTGGTGATGCCATCCAACCATCTCATCCTCTGTCATCCCCTTCTCCTCCTGCCCTCAATCTTTCCCAGCATCAGGGTCTTTTCCAATGAGTCAGTTCTTCATATCAGGTGGCCAAAGTATTGGAGTTTCAGCTTTAGCATCAGTCCTTCTAATGAACACTCGCGACTGATCTCCTTTAGGATGGACTGGTTTGATCTCCTTGCAGTCCAAGGGCCTCTCAAGAATATTCTCCAACACCACAGTTCAAAAGCATCAATTCTTTGGCGTTCAGCTTTCTTTATAGTCCAACTGTCACATCCATACATGACTACTGGAAAAACCATAGCACTGACTAGATGGACTTTTGTTGACAAACTAATGTCTCTGCTTTTTAATATGCAGTCTAGGTTGGTCATAACTTTCCTTCCAAGGAGTAAGCGTCTTTTAATTTCATGGCTGCAGTCACCATCTGCAGTGATTTTGGACCCCCCAAAAAATAAAGTCTGACAGTGTTTCCACTGTTTCCCCACCTATTTCCCATGAAGTGATGGGACCAGATGCCATGATCTTAGTTTTCTGAATGTTGAGCTTTAAGCCAACTTTTTCACTCTCCTCTTTAGGGCCCATTCTAAATCCAGGATGGTCTCATCTCAAGATCCCCAATTTGATGACACCTGCAAAGACCTTCTTTTCAAATAAGGTCACATTCACAGGTGCCACAGTTAGGACGCGTCTTTAGGGGAATTATTACCAACCTGCTAGCAGTGCAGTGAGAGAGCAAGAATAAGCCACCAGCTGCCGCCACTCCACGGGGCTGAGAAAGATGAGGAGGACGGCCTGCCCAGGGAGAGGAGGATATGGGGAGCCTCAGGGATCAGCAGGGACAAAGGGGCCACCAGGCTTCACTCCCCACTGGAAACCCCACTTACAGAGGAGGAAGCAGCCAGGGTGGCTGCAGCGCCACAGAGGCCCCACTCGGGGCAAGCAGCCACGTCTGACCCCGCGGCCCCTGGAGCCTCTCGCATCCCCGCCCACCTCTCTGGACCTTCTCGGCCCAGCATCCAGGAGCGTGGGGTCCCTTGGGCCAGCCTGGGGGATGAGGGAGGCTCATCGAGCCGGACCAGGGAGGCTGGCCGGACTCCAGGTCCAAGGCAGACGCCGCCCAGGCCCTGCTTTCGGTTCTGCAAAGGGAGTCCGCCCGCCCCGCCCACCCGAGTGACCACGCTGGGGGTCAGAGTTTTCCATGCGTCTCCCCCCGCCCTNCCAGCCTGGGGGATGAGGGAGGCTCATCGAGCCGGACCAGGGAGGCTGGCCGGACTCCAGGTCCAAGGCAGACGCCGCCCAGGCCCTGCTTTCGGTTCTGCAAAGGGAGTCCGCCCGCCCCGCCCACCCGAGTGACCACGCTGGGGGTCAGAGTTTTCCATGCGTCTCCCCCCGCCCTCCCCACAAAGCCTGAATGCCTAGAATTCTGCAGGAATTCCCACAGCGGCCCTCCCACCCTGGGTCCCCAGTGAAGGAAACAAAGGCCCTCTGGGGTCTCGGGCTAGAGTACAGGGAGGCCCAGGGCAGTCTCTGGGAATCCCATTCCTGGAGATTCGCTCTTAGACAGGAAAAGACGGAGCCAGAATGAACCCTCCTGGGGCCACCACGGCAGGCTGTCAGCCCACATCGCACGTGCACACAGAGTTGTGTATCTGTCTCTGCACCCTGCTCCACACACACACAGGAACCACAGACACCCCCACACACGTGCCTGACCACACAGGCAGGGATGCAGGCACGCCCCCTCCCCGATGCTGAGATGGGACACAAGAGGATGCCACGTTCCCAGAGGGCATCCATCCTTATGGACAAGGGGAACCCGGGACTGAGTACACAGGAGCTGATGTAATCTGGGGGCTGACTTCAAGCACACCAAGCCTGGGTTCAAAGCCCACCACTGCGACCGACCAATGCAAATCACTCAATCCCTCTATGTCTGTTTCCTCATCTGATTATTATAGTGATACTATTCATCCCCACCTCAAAGGGCTGTTTACTGGGGGCAGTGGGTAGGTCACGCTGCTCCACTGTCCAATCAGGGATTAAACCCGTGGTACCTGCATTGGGAGCATGGAGCCTTAACCACTGGGCCATCAGGGAAGTCTTCAAAGGGCTATTGGAAAGACTAACTCATGGAACATGTAAGCACTCAGAAACCTATTCACAGGAAGGACCATACAGATGTCAGCTATGATTACGATACGCTGATTTTTTTTTAAATGCACAATGTAAGAGTTGACAGTTAAGTTTTATTTGGGGCTAAGTGAGGACTGCAGCCTGGCAGACAGCAGTTCAGACAGCTCTGAGAGACTGCTCCAGGGAGGCGAAGGGTTGTTGTTCAGTCGCTAAGTCATGTCTGACTCTTTGCAACCCCATGCACTGCAGCACGCCAGGGCTCCCTGTCCATCACCGACTCCCAGAGCTTGCTCAAACTCATGTCCATCAAGTCAGTGATGCCAGCCAACCATCTCATCCTCTGCCACCCCCTTCTCCTCCTGCCTTCAGTCTTTCCCAGCATCAGGGCATTTTCCAGTGAGTCGGCTCTTCACATCAGGTGGCCAAAGTATTGGAGCTTCAGCTTCAGCATCAGTCCTCCCAGTGAATATTCAGGGTTGATCTCCTTTAGGATGGACTGCTTTCATCTCCTTGCAGTCCAAGGGACTCTCAAGAGTCTTCTCCAGCACCACAGTTCGAAAGCATCAATTCTTTGACACTCACCCTTCTTTAGAGAGACATACAACCCCAAACAAAAACTCACATGCAAAGAGACACACAGACTGGTTTCTGTCTGTCTGACCTAACACCTTGCCCTGCCCAAGGTATGCAATCAGGACTTCCAGCAGTCTGTGGGACTGAGCCCTAAACCTGTGGGATCTGATACCCAACTCCAGGTAAGTAGTGTCAGAGTCGAATTAAATTATAGGATACCCAATCGGTGTCCAGAGAGTTGGAGAACTGGCTGGTATGGAGGAAAAAATATTCACATATTTGGTATCAGAAGTGTTATGAGTAGATAGTTTTATCTCTATGAGGGTATCGTGAGGATGAAATGAGACAATGCATATAACAAGAGCTCAGGAAGAATTTGCCATGGGCAGCATTTGCCTTAACATGGTTAACAGCATGATTTATTTGGGTTTTATGAAATAAGAACTGAGTAGCAGTCCTCAAATTCAGAGTACCCATAGACTGAGATAGGAGAAAAATCACAGTTTTGTTTTCACTAGCTTGTAACTGAAATTTAGTGTCTGTCTTCAATTCCTGATGTAGCAACAGCCATGGACCTATGACTTCATCACCAAGAAGAGCCACAAATATTTTCATATCCCAAGATTGTCATATGTATATATGACACAGCTGGCTTCTTGTGTAACCTGTGGGGGGTGGGTTGCATTGGAAAAGACTCTTCCAAATGTTTGTGGATGTGATCAGTCATGTCTGACTCTCTGCGGCCCCATGGGCTATAGGCCAACAGTCTCCTCTGTCCATGGAATTTCCCAGGCAAGAATACTGGGGCAAGTTGCCGTTTCCTGCTCCAGGGAATCTTCCTGACCCAGGAATCAAACCCACATCTCTTGCGTCTCCTGCATTGGCAGGTGGATTCTTTACCATTACGGCACCTGGGAAGACCAATGTTAGGATGTTTGCAAGTTATTTTGAAATGTATCCCAAAACAAGGGCTATAGAGTTATAAATGGATGGAGAGATAGAGAGATGAAGAGATGAATATACGGAGAAAGGGATGAAGGAATGGATGGATGGATATAACAAAACGTTATCTGGGTGATCAGTATGGGGTATTCTCTGCACAAATCTTTCAACTTTTCTATATGTTTGAACATTTTCACAATAAAATGTTGGGGGAAAGTTTTCTAAAAGAGAGAAAAGGATAAACCTGAGAAAGACAAAGACATTCAAAGTCTGAGCAAAGAAAGCTACATCTTAAAGCTCATGTTTATCATTGAGTCCTTTTATCAAAGTCAAATTATACAGGGAAGAAAATGCACAAAAGAAATGTAAGGACTTTCCTGGTGCTGGTAGTACAGTGGATAAGAATCCACCTGCCAAAACAGGGGACATGGGCTCAATCATGGGTCTGGAAGATTCTACGTGCTGTGGAGCAACTATGGGGCCAAAGCTACTGAGCCCAGACCGTAGGGCCTGTGCTCTGCAGCAAGAGAACCCACTGCAGAGAAGCCTGAGACCAGTAGCTAAGAATAACCCCGGCCCGGCAGGAAGACTGCAGGTGGCAACGAAGGCCCAGTGCAGCCATACAGAAGGAGAGAATAAAATGCAGACACACACTGCAGGTCTTCAGTTACTGCACACTAAGGCGGGAAAAATCACATTTTCCCTAGAAGCTCACTGTCTAGGCTGTATTGCCAACATGATACCCACAGGCCGCCTGTGGCACTGAGCAGTTGAATATGGCTGCTCAGATCCGAGATGTGCTGTAAAATATATACCTGATTTTGAAGACTTTGTATCAGAAAAAAAAAAGGGGGGCACAGGGAGAGAGAGGATGGAAAATAGCTCTGGAATACTTAAAAATACTGATTACATGTTGAAATGTTAATACTTTGGATATATTGAATTAAATAAAATATAGCTAAAACTAATTTCCCCTGCTTCTTTTTACTTTTTTAAAAGTGCAGCTACAAGAAAATTAAGATGACATATGCGGCTACATTCGTTACGTTTCTGCTGGGTAAGTTGGGTCTACAGAAGTGCCCACTGAGAAAATTCTGACTTTACCAAGACACATGCATTTCTCTTATGCTTCTAGAATTATTTTTTTCTTTCACTGGCCAACTAGACATGGATATATACCAGAAAAAAAAAAAAATTCACTGGTTGACTAGACATGGATATGCCGCAAAGGGTGTAATTATTTCCCTTTGCTTATCTTTGGCAGAGTACCTGCTTTTTCCATTTTTCTTGTGGTTCATACCTCTGGGAAATAATGATGTCAAATTAGTGTTTAAGACATTTGGAAGTTAAATAAAATCTTTATATAATAAAACTATTTTTAGAAGAAACATCCAGTCTTAAGTCAACAGAAATAAATCCAGAAATAAATTCAATACAAAACACAATTTTGGAAGGGGTGCCTGGACCCCACAAGAGTCCCCAGGAACTGGGGTGTCCCAGCCGGGTCCCCTGCCCTCCCCTCCTTTGAGAATCACGTGGTTTCTGACCAGGATTTTCCTGTTTCCAGATGACTCTGCCCCAAGAAGACAGTCATCAAAAAAGCATGAGGCCCCACGTGACAGTCGCCTGGCCCTTCTGTGTAGGCCGCGGCACCAGCCCTGACTGGGGCAGGCATGAGGTTTGGCCACTCTGGGTTCTGCTCCAGAGTAAAGAGACCTGGAGAGGAGTCTGCCAGAGTAGGCAGCAGCTCCGTCCTCCAGCCAGAGCGTGGCAACTAGCTACAGCAGGCTCCATACCCCCTGGACACCTACCCCAAAGGCAGCCCGGGCAGGGGGATACCTGGGAGGTGGGGCCAGGCTGGTCCGCCTGTCAGTATCATCTGCAACTTACTGCGAGGTCCTTGCTGGACTGGCTCTCTGGTGCTGCTCACCTCTCCAGGCTTGAGCCCTTCTCTTCCTTGTTAACATATTCTGAGCATGTTCCAGGTGCTGGCGCCAGACAAAGCTCATTTCATTTCATTCCTAGGCGCCCCTCAGGGAGGAGCTGTCATTACATTTCCTAGTTCGCTGATAAGAAGACGAAAGCACAGAGAGGCTGAGTGAGTGGTCCAAAGTCACACAGCTCAGGACCCATATGCTTGGCAACTACTCTGTGCAGCCTCTTTGAAGAAGAGCCAGAAACCCAAGTGCTCCATTTCAATAAAGCAGTTCCCACCAGGGAGGTGTCACACTGCTCACCAGCGCCTCTGCCCAGGAGAGCTGCTCCTCCCTCAGGTGCCCCACATCCTCAGGGCGTCACCACCCACCAGTCACTCAGCCAGACACGCCAGTCTAGCAGCCAGTGCTTCCTCTGCAGTCCTGGGTGTCTCTGACGTCCGCTGCTTTCTCTCCAGCCCCTCCCCTCACTACCAACTTGCGTCATCTGGTGCAAGTCACTTGGCCTCTCTATGCTTGTTTCCCCATCTGTAAAATGAGGATATTGATAGGCCTATCTCATAGAATCATTTGAGATCAAAGTGATTTTTTTATTTTCGGCTGCACCAAGGCTTAGTTGTGGCATGTGGGATCTAGTCCTCTGACCACGGATGGAACTGGGGCCCCCTGCTTTAGCGTCTTAGCCACTGGATCACTGGGGAAGTCCCCAATGTGATTTTTTTTTTAAGCCCTAATTTTTATATATTTTGACCACATCAAATGGCTTGTGGGAGCTCAGTTCCTGGACCAGGGACTGAACTTGGGCCATGGCAGTGAAAGCCCAAATCTTAACCACTAGGCCACCAAGGAGATCCCAAAGTGATTTTTTTTTTCATTAAAACACACACATATATACATTTTAACATATATATATCAGGGCATACCATGGCCCTGGCATACAGTAAGAGCTCAATGCCATTTAACTATCATAATGAGTATCTGCATTCAGAGCCCAGCACAGTGACAGGACCGCAGATGTCTGGGAGGTCAGAGATGGTTTCCTGGGCAGATGCGATCACGCCCCTCCCTAGCTGGAGGTCCTGTGGTGCGATCCCCAGGTGCCTGAGCATGAAGCACAAACTTCCTGGGCTGTCTCAGGGGCCCCAGCTTTGGTCACCTACCTGCTCCTGCCCACACCCATCCATCTCCTCCCCCCCGTCTCCGGTCCCAGCATGGAGTTCTTCCCCCATGGGCCCCTGCAGTTTGTCAGTTTATACCTGCTTGTCTGTTGACTGTCCCCCACTGGAATGCCCCAGCTGCGAGGGCCAGGACCTCACCAGATGCCCACAGCTGGGTCTTCCGGCAGGTACACCTGGCAGGTGCTTCAACACGCGTTTGTGGAATGACCGAATGCGGGAATCAGTGAAGGAAAAAATGGATCTCTTCCGGCACTGGTTACACAGCCTGGGGAACTGAAGTGGAGATGCGGTGACGTCACAGGTCAGATACACGTGGGTGGCAGAGCCAGATTAGGGTTATTACTATGAAATATTTCATGAGGAAAAAGGGGCCACATGCCTGCAGACAGAGCTTCCTCTCTGATGTGCCACCAGCCCTGGTGACACAGGCGACTGGAGGTTCCACAAATCACTGCCCTTCGTCATGACTACAGTCCCCCCTGAGCACTGGGGTAGGGGCCAGCTGAAAGGTCTTTTCATCCAATGCTGGGATGGAGGTTGGTCAGGATGGTCTCTCTGGTAGGACCCTCCACGGGATGGGAAATCATATCCTAATGGCTGAGTCATAGCCAGTGGGTGGAATGGCATCACTGGCAAGCATGATCCATGACGTCCATTCCACTCATCCTAGCCCTTTGCTCCAATCCACAGGGCTTGGCTGTATTCACATCGGCTCACTGGGAAGATACTGCCAAGGGGGAAGGAAGAAGCAAACTCAGAGAGGAGAGAGCCAGCTTGGGGTGGGCAGCCTGACCAGTGTCCCGTGTGGAGGGAGAGAACCAGGTCTTGATACCCAGGCCCATGAGGCGCCTATTGTCCTGAGTCCTCACTTGCACCCTCATGAAATGGGCAGAACTGTTATCTCCACCTCACCCTCCTGAAAGGGACAGAACTGTTATCTCTGAGCAGGGCTCAGAGAGGTTGAGGGCTTTGCCCAGGGTCACACAGCCAGCCAGAATTACCCCGGGGCTGGAACTCCTGGGCCTCCCCTGCAGCATTCCAGATGATCCCAATCCACACTCCAGCCCATGCCAAGTGTTTAACATGTTGCTGCTTTTAGTTATTTTTTGCAAGAAATACACAAGCTACGTGCTGTTAGCCCCATTTTACAGAGGAGGAAACTGAGGCTTAGGGAAACCATTTACCCGGAGTCCACAGCCGGCAGGAGTGGGATTTGAATCCAGTGCACCTTCAGGGCCCTCGGGCTTCCCTCTGCACCTGCTGCCTCCTTCATCATCGCCTCTTAGCTTCTGCACAGTTGGGCAGGGGCAGGCAGGTTGACCCACACTCAGTCAAGGACACGGAGCTGCAGCCACCCTCCTACCTTCCCAGGCCTCTGGCTCCCCCACCACCTGTGTACCTGTTCACTCTGTTCTCATGCACGACCTCCTGCCTTGGCCCTGCCTGACCCCCCATCCCCAGAAGCCCCTTTGAAAGAGTAATCAGAGCTGGAATGAGGGACTGAGGCTGAGGGATGGGCAGACAGCCAGCCAGCCTGGAGGCAGGTGGGGACGCAGCCAAGGGACTCAGACAACCATGGCGAGCCTGAGAAAGCAGGCGATGTACACGCGAAACGCTGATGGCTGATGTGAGCAAGGCAGACAGAGAAACCTGAGTTAACTATGGACCAAAAGAGAAAGAGGCCGCTTCTCGCCCATCTAACACGCCCCCTGGAGGCCAAGTGTGTGACCCTTAAAGAAACACTGAAAACTGGATTCAGCTCAGCTGAAAGTTTTGGAATCCTTCCCCCACTCCCCTACCATAGCTTTATCAAGATGCAATTCACGTACCAGGGAATTCCCCAGTGGTTAACACTCCATGCTTCCACTGCAGGGGGCAGGGGTTTGATCCCTGTTTAGGGAACTAAGATCCCACGGTCGGGCCAATTTTTTCTTTTTTTTTTTTAACTCATGTACCATACAGTTCACCTATTTAAAGTGAAAGATAAAGTGAAGTCGCTCAGTTGTGTCCGACTCTTTGCCACCCTGTGGACTGTAGCCTACCAGGCTTCTCTGTCCATGGGATTCTCCAGGCAAGAATACTAGAGTGGGTTACCATTTCATTTCAAAATTTTTAGTATATTCAAAGTTGTGCAACTATCACACAGTCAATTTTAGAACATTTTCATCAGCTCAAAAAGAAACTCTGTACTTTTTATTATCACTTTCCTGTTCCTCATTCTGCTTCCCACAGCCTCAGTTCAGTTCAGTTCAGTCGCTCAGTCGTGTCCAACTCTGCAACCCCCTGGACTGCAGCACATCAGACCTCCCTGTCCATTACCAATTCCTGGAGTTTACTCAAACTCATGTTCATCCAGTTGGTGATGCCATCCAACCATCTCATCCTCTGTTGTCCCCTTCTCCTCCTGCTTCAATCTTTCCCAGCATCAGGGTCTTTTCCAATGAGTCAGTTCTTCCCATCAGGTGGCCAAAGGACTGGAGTTTCAGCTTCAGCATCAGTCCTTCCAACGAATATTCAGAGCTGATTTCCTTTAAAACTGACTGGTTTGATCTCCTTGCAGTCCAAGGGGACCCACTAATCTTTCTGTCTCTACAGATTTGCCTATGTTGGACGTTTCCTGTGAGTGGTATCTTGTACATTAGGACCTCTCATCTCTTTAGGGTCAGGGTGTCAAGGTTTACCACATTGTAGCACATATCAGTACTTCAGTTCTTGGGGAGGGGGATAAATTAGGAGTTTAGGATTAACATATACACACCACTATATATAAAATAGATAACCAGCAAGGACCTGAAGGGACAAAATAGGTGATTAATTAGTTAATCCCACTAGGTGAGTGTTAAGTAGAAAAATACGGGAGACCCCTGTAAAGTTAATGATTACTTGAGAAAGCAGGTGTGCTTACCCACAAAACCAAGCAGGCTTGCTTAGCAACAAAACCATGCAACAGAAGCACAAGCTGCTGCTGCTGCTCCTGCTAAGTCGCTCCAGTCGTGTCCAACTCTGTGCAACCCCACAGACGGCAGCCCACCAGGCTCCTCCATCCCTGGGATTCTCCAGGCAANGCAGGCTTGCTTAGCAACAAAACCATGCAACAGAAGCACAAGCTGCTGCTGCTGCTCCTGCTAAGTTGCTCCAGTCGTGTCCAACTCTGTGCAACCCCACAGACGGCAGCCCACCAGGCTCCTCCATCCCTGGGATTCTCCAGGCAAGAACACTGGAGTGGGTTGACACTTCCTTCAGCACCCAAAACAATAAAACAATGGTGGAATGAGAGCCACATCCTGGGCAGTGAGCTCAATAGTTTAATGATCCCTGGGACATGCTCTCTGCACACACAGAAGAAAACAATAATTTGTGGACCCGGCCATGTAGGGACAAGAAAACTCCTTTGTCCAACGTGGAGGAAGAGCTGACGATGGAAGCATGATGTTTACTCGAGAAAGACACAGCAGGTCTTCTCCCCCTCCCCACTTTTCCTTTGATTATAAAACTGTAGCCCAGTAAGTCTTCAGGGCGTGGTACTTCTCGCCCATGCGCATGGAAGCCTCGCAAGCTATTCTAATAAATCACTTCTTATCTACCACTTTGCTCTCGCTGAGTTCTTCTCTGCACTGAGACATAAAGGACTGTGGTACCAGAGCTCTTCAGAGCCCCCCTGGAATGACACTGATCGGTTCCAATATCAGTACCTCACTCCTTGGGTAGGGGGATAAATTGGGAGTTGGGGATTAACATATACACACCACTATATATAAAATAGATAACCAACAGGGATCTACTGTATGGCACTGGGAACTGTATTTAACATTTTGTAATAACTTACAATGCAAAAGAAACTGAAAAAGAACAGACACATATATGTGTAACTGACTCACTTTGCTGTTCATCTGAAACTAACTTAACACTGTAAATCAGCTACGCTTCAGTTTTCAAAAATACTTTATTTCTTTTTATTGACCAGTAACATTTCATGGTACAGATACTCCACATTTTGTCAACTCATCCAGCTGCCAAGACAACTGGGTTGGTCCCTCCATTTGGTATGATGAATAATCCACTATGAACATCACTGTACAAATTTCTGTGTGTTTCTGCTTCTCCTGGGTCCACGCCTAGGAGCAGAAGGGCTGGATCATATGGGAAAGAACCTTGGGGTCTTCATCCACATTTGGAGATCCTTGATAAACACATGGGCAAGAAACTCTAAGAATAATCCCAGGACATCTCACACAGGCTTCTCACATGCCAGATCCTGTTCTCCAGTCACTCACCGCAGCTCCACAACACACGACTCATGAGGCACTAGTATTATCTCAGTGGTACAAAGAAACTGAGGCACAACTCTGGCTGGCTCCCAAGACCCTGCTTGTAACACTAGACCAGAACAAGATTTCTGATGGATGATAAAATGGTGGACAGAACAGAACAAGGCTACCTGGGAGTCACAGCCTGAGGATTTGGGGCTGTGGCTTCCTCTCCCTTGCTGAGTTGACCCCAAGGGACGAGTGCCTCACCAGGGAGGAGCCCACTGAGCACCCTCAGGCCTCGCTGCACCCCTCCAGGGTGAGATTTTTTTTTTTATATTGATTTACTTGGCTGCACCAGGTCTTAGTTGCAGCACACAGGATTTTTTTTTTTTTTAAGCTGATGTACATGGGATCATTAGTTGCAGCATGTGGGGTCTAGTTCCCTGACCAGGGATCAAAGCAAGGCCCCCTACATTGGGAGCATGGAGTCTTAGCCACTGGACCATGAGGGATGTTCCCTGGATGAGACCTTTTTTTTTTTTTTTGGACTATGCTGGATCTTCATTACAGAATTTACACAGGACTGGGGGAACAGACTCTTAGAGGGCAGAAACAAAACCTTGTGCACACCAGAACTCCAGAGAAAGGAGAACTGACCCCACAAGAGACTGACCCAGACTTGCCTGTAGGTGTCCAGGAGTCTCCAGTGGAGGCCTGGGTCAACAGTGGCCTGCTGCAGGGTCAGGGGCATTGAATACCAGGGGCATTGAATACAACAGTGTACGCACAACACCTTTTGAAGAAGGTGGTCATTATCTTCATTACCCCTACCATAGTTTGGTCTCAGGTCAAACAACAGGGAGGGAACACAGCCCTGTCCATCAATAGAAAACTGGATTAAAGATTTACTGAGCATGAAAATATCAATAACCTCACATATGCAGATGACACCACCTTTATGGCAGAAAGTGAAGAAGAGAGTGAAAAAGCTGGCTTAAAGCTCAACATTCAAAAAACAAAGATCATGGCATAAGGTCCCATCACTTCATGGCAAATAGATGGGGAAACAACGGAAACAGTGACAGACTTTATTTTCTTGGGCTCCAAAATCACTGCAAAGTGAAAGTGAAAATGAAAGTGAAGTTGCTCAGTCATGTCCCATTCTTTATGACCCCATAGACTGTGGCCCACCAGGTTCCTCCATTCATGGAATTTTCCAGGCAAGAATACTGGAGCGGGTTGCCATTCCCTTCTCCAGGGGATCTTCCTGACCCAGGGATCAAACCTGGATCTCCCGCATTGGAGGCAGATGCTTTACTGTCTGAGCCACCAAGGAACTACAGCCATGAAATTAAAAGATGCTTGCTCCTTGGAAGAAAACCTATGACAAACCTAGACGCATATTAAGAAACAGAGACTTGACTTTGCCAGCAAAGGTCCATCTAGTCAAAGCCATGGTTTTTCCAGTAGTCATGTACACATGTGAGAGTTGAACCATAAAGAAAGCTGAGCGCTGAAGAATTGATGCTTTAGAACTGTGGTGCTGGAGAAGACTCTTGAGAGTCCCTTGGACTGCAAGATCAAACCAGTCAATCCTAAAGGAAATCTGTCCTGAATATTCACTGGAAAGACTGATACTGAAGCTAAAGCTCCAATACTTTGGCCACCTGATGTGAAGAACTGACTAATTGGAAAAGACCCTGATGCTGGGAAAGATTGAAGGCAGGAGGAGAAGGGGATGACAGAGGATGAGATGGTTGGATGGCATCACCAACTCGATGGACATGAGCTTGAGTAAGCTCCAGGAGCTGCTGATGGATAGGGAAGCCTGACATGCTGCAATCCATGGGGTCGCAAAGAGTCGGACATGACTGAGCGACTGGACTAGACTGAACTGAACCGAGCATGGCTGTGCCCATCAGAACAAGACCCAGTTTCCCCCACAGTCAGTCTCCCATCAGGAAGCTTCCATAAGCCTCTTATCCTTATTCATCAGAAGGCAGACATAATGAAAACCACAATCACAGAAAACTAACCAACTGATCACATGGACCACAGCCTTGTCTAACTCAATGAAACTATGAGCCAAGCCATGTAGGGCCACTCAAGACAGATGGGTCACAGTGGAGAGTTCTGACAAAACGTGGCTCAGTGGAGAAGGGAATGACAAACCACTTCAGTATTCTTGCCTTGAGAACCCCATGAACAGCATGAAAAGGCAAAAAAATAGGACGCTGAAAGATGAATTCCCCAGGTCGGTAGGTGCCCAATATGCTACTGGAGAAGAGGGAGAAATAACTCCAGAAAGAATGAAGAGACAGAGCCAAAATGAAAATAATGCCCAGTTGTGGATGTGACTGGTGAGGGAAGAAAAGTCCAATGCTGTAAAGAACAATATTGCAGAGGAATCTGGAATGTTAGGTCCATGAATCAGGCAAATTGGAAGTGATCAAACAGGAGATGGCAAGAGTGAACATTGATATTCTAGGAATTAGCAAACTAAGATGGACTGGAATGGGGGAGTTTAACTCAGATGACCATTATATCTACTACTGTGGGCAGGAATCCCTTAGAAGAAATGGAGTAGCCCTCATAGTCAATAAAAGAGTCCAAAATGCAGTACTTGGGTGCAATCAAAAACAACAGAATGATCTCTGCTCATTTCCAAGGCAAACCATTCAATATCACAGTAATCCAAGTCTATACCCCAACCACTAATGCCGAAGAAGCTGAAGCTGAACAGTTCTATGAAGGCCTACAAGACCTTCTAGAACTAACACCAAAAAAAATATGTCCTTTTCATCATAGGGGACTGGAATGCAAAAGTAGGAAGTCAAGATATACCTGGAGTAACAGGCAAGTTTGGCCTTGGAGTACAAAATGAAGCAGGCAAAGGCTAACAGAGTTTTGCCAAGAGAGGACAATGATTGTAGCAAACACCCTCTTCCAACAACACAAGAGAAGACTCTACACATGCACATCACCAGATGGTCAATACTGAAATCAGATTCCAAAGATGGAGAAGCTCTATACAGATAGCAAAAACAAGACCGGGAACTGACTATGGCTCAGATCATGAACTCCTTATTGCAAAATTCAGACTTAAATTGAAGAAAGTAGGGAAAACCACTAGGCCATTCAGGTACGACCTAAATCAAATCCCTTACAATTATACAGTGGAAGTGACAAATAGATTCAAGGGATTAGATCTGATAGACAGAGTGCCTGAAGAACTATGGACGGAGGTTCATGACACTGTACAGGAGGTGGTGATCAAGACCATCCCCAAGAAAAAGAAATGCAAAAAGGCAAAATGATTTTCTGAGGAGGTCTTACAAATAGCTGTGAGAAGAAGAGAAGCAAAAGACAAAGGAGAGAAGGAAAGATATACCCATCTGAATGCAGAGTTCCAAATAATAGCAAGGAGATATAAGAAAGCTTTCCTCAGTGATCGGTGCAAAGAAAGAAAAACAATAGAACGGGAAAGACTAGAGATCTCTTCAAGAAAATGAGAGATAACAAGGGAACATTTCACGCTAAGATGAGCACAATAAAGGACATAAATGGTATGGACCTAACAGCAGCAGAAGATACTAAGAAGAGGTGGCAGGAATACACGGAACTATACCAAAAAACTCTTAATGACCCGGACAACCATGATGGTGTGATCACTCACCTAGAGCCAGACATCCTGGAATGCGAAGTCAAATGGGCCTTAGGAAGCATCACTATGAACAAAGCTAGTGGATGTGATGAAATTCTAGCTGAGCTATTTCAAATCCTAAAAGATGATACTGTGAAAGTGCTACACTCAATAAGCCAGCAAATTTGGGAAACTCGGCAGTGGTCACAGAACCAGAAAAGGTCAATTTTCCCAAAGAAAGGCAACGCCAAAGAATGTTCAAACTACTGTACAACTGCACTCATCTCACATGCCAACAACTGCTGCTGCTGCTGCTAAGTCGCTTCAGTCGTGTCCGACTCTGTGTGACCCCATAAGACGGCAGCCTACCAGGATTCTCCAGGCAAAAACACTGGAGTGGGTTGCCATTTCCTTCTCCAATGCATGAAAGTGAAAAGTGAAAGTGAAGTCACTCAGTCGTGTCCGACTCTTCGTGACCCCATGGACTGTACCCTTCCAGGCTCCTCCGCCTATGGGATTTTCCAGGCAAGAGTACTGGAGTGGGGTGCTATTGCCTTCTCCAACACGCCAGCAAAGTAATGCTCAAAATTCTCCAAGCCAGGCTTCAACATACATGAACCAAGAACTACCAGATGTTCAAGCTGGGTTTAGAAAAGGCAGAGGAACCGGAGATCAAATTGCCAATATCCGTTGGACCATAGAAAAAGCAAGAGAGCTCCAGAAAAACATCTACTTCTGCTTTATTAACTCACAAGGTGAAACAAACAGCACTGCAAAAAGGCTGAAGTAAAACCAGAGCTGCATTTTTGCTCACAAACTGATAATGCTATCAGTTTGCAGCCTGGAATCATAAGTGGAAGCCCCTGGAAATTTGAAGTCTTATGCAAGAAGTGAATACACTGTCCAGGACCCTTTCTCAATTGGTACTCCAGATTACTGTTAACAAGGGACAGCACCATTTCATTCTGGATGCTGCTGGGCCCAATTTGATGATGTATGTGCACTTACTTCTCTTGTTTTTATTTCTTTTCTTTTAATGAGTGTATATTGAAATCAAGTCAAATAATCTTCTATAAAGAATTGAAATTGTGTGTCATGAGTGGAGTGGTTTCTCTGGCTAACAAATCTTTCAAAACTAAACCTTTTTAACCACCAGGACCAGGTGGCACCAGTGGTAAAGAATCTGCCTGCCAATGCACGAGATGCAAGAGATGTGGGTTCAATTCCTAGGTTGGGAAGATCCACTGGAGTGGTAACCCACTCCAGTATTCTTGCCTGGAGAATCCCATGGACAGAGGAGTCTGGTGGGCTATAGTCCACGGGGATGCAAAAGAATCAGACACAACTGAGCCACTGAGCACACACAGTCTCAGTTTTAAAGCTGAGGTGCAGGGCCTGGGAAACCCCTTGGTCCCAGGTGGGCGGGACAGCTGGTCACCCTACTGGCCCAGAAGCCCCACCAACTGCCAGCCCTGCCATCTATCACTGCCACCCCCCCAGCACCTTATATGACAAGTCACATTCCAGCTTTTGTCCAGCATCTCATATTCTCAGCTGTGGTTTTCTTTTACCATTTCTCACTTTACCCTCATCCTCCAGGCCCAACTTCTCATGGGTCTTTGGCAAAACAAGAAATATACAGAGTCTGAATTCCTATTAATCTAGACTTACTCAGTTTCAACTCTTGTCCATTCTGAGATGAAGACCTTCCTTCTGTTATGGACCCCCTTTCTTTTCGGAAACAACGGGGGAGTGGAAGTGGTTGAGATTTTTAATGTCTTCATTAATCAAAATAAAAAATTAGCCATCTTGGCTTCCTTGGTGGTCTAGTGGTTAAGATTTTGCACTTCTATCTTCTAGGGCAGGGGAATGTGGGTCCGATCCTGGATTGGGGAAGTTCCCCAGGTCACCAGGTCCATGTGGCAAAAGAAAAAAAAAAAAAAAAAAAACCCAGCCAACTCATATCCCTTCTTAAATTTTAAAAATAAACTTTAGTTTCAGACTCGGAGAAAAATTTTGAAAGTAACACAGAGAACTCATATTCAGCTTCTCCTATTATTAACATTAATACATTTTTACTTACTGAAGTCTGTGCTTTATTCTAATTTCCTTAAAGTCTTGATCTGTTCTAGAAGCCCATCTGGGACGCCACATTACCTGTAGGTTGCTCTGGGCTGTGACAATTCCTCAGCCTTTCCTGAGTCTTTGATCACCTTGATTCTTTCCAGGAATAACTGTCAAGTCCCTCAGCTGGGGTCTGTCTGATTGTCTCCTCATGACTTCTTTGCCCACTCAGCAGTTAAGACCCCCCGCTTCCACTGCAGGGGGCACAGCGTAGATCCCCGGCTGGGGAACTAAGATCCTGCAAGTCCCATGCCTCACCTCCAAAAAAGAAGAAGAATGTAGTCTGTGTTTTGGGAGGAAGACCATAGAGGTGAAAGGGCATTGTTAACGCAATCATGTCAAGGGTACATGCCCTCAAGATGATGTATCACTGTTGGTGGTGACCTTGAAAACCTGGCTGATTGAGGTGAATTATCTGGAATTCTTTTGTGAGTTTCCTCAAACTCACGTCCATCGAATTGGTGATGCCATCCAAACATCTCATCCTCTGTCGTCCCCTTCTCCTCCTGCCTTCAATCTTTCCCAGCATCAGAGTCTTTTCCAGTGAGTCAGCTCTCTGCATCCAGTGGCCAAAGTATTGAAGCGTCAGCTTCACCATCAGTCCTGTCAATGAACATTCAGGGTTGATTTCCTTTAGGACTGACTGGTTTGATCTTCCTGCTGTCCAAGGAACTCTCAAGAGTCTTCTCCAACACCACAGTTCAAAAGTATCAGTTCTTCAGCACTCAGCCCTCTTTATGGTCCAACTCTCACATCCATACATAACTACTGGAAAAACCATAGTTTTGACTAGACAGACCTTTGTTCCAAAGTGATATCCCTGATTTTTAATACACTGTCTAGGTTTGTCATACCTTTTCTTCCAAGGAGCAAGCATCTTTTAATTTCATGGATGCAGTCACCGTCCACAGTGATTTTGGAGGCTGAGAAAATAAAGTCTGTCACTGTTTCTCTTTTACCCATTTGCCAGGAAGTGATGGGACCGGATGCCATGATCTTCATTTTCTGACTGTTGAGTTTTAAGCCAACTTTTTATTCTCCTCTTTCACCTCCATCAAGAGGCTCTTTAGTTCCTCTTTGCTTTCTGCCATAAGGGTGGTGTCATCTGCATATCTGAGATTATTGATATTTCTCCCAGAAATCTTGATTCCAGCTTGAGCTTCAACCAGCGTGGCATTTCGAATGATGCACTCTGCATATAAGTTAAATAAGCAGGGTGACAATATAGAGCCTTGACGTACTCTTGTCCAATTTTGAACTAGTCCCTTGTTCCATGTCCCATTCTAACTGTTGCTTCTTGACCTGCATACAGATTTCTCAAGAGGCAGGTAAGGTGGTCTGGTATTCCCATCTCTTTCAGAATGTTTCAGTTTGTTATGATCTATAGTCAAAGGCTTTGGCGTAGTCAATGAAGCAGATATTTTTCTGGAATTTTCTTGCTTTTTCTATGGTCCAACGGATGTGGGCAATTTGATCACTGGTTCCTCTGCCTTTTCTAAATCCAACTTGTACATCTGGAAGTTTTCGGTTTATATACTGTTGAAGGCCGGCTTGAAGGATTTTGAGTATTACTTTACTAGCATGTGAGATGAGTACAATTGTGCGGTAGTTTGAACATTCTTTGACACTGCCCTTCTTTGGGATTGGAATGATAACTGAGCTTTTTCAGTCCTGTGGCCACTGTTGAGTTTTCCAAATTTGCTGGCATATTAAGTACAGCACTTTAACAACATCATCTTTAAGGATTTGAAATAGTTCAGCTGGAATTCCATCACATCCACTAGCTTTGTTCGTGGTGATGCTTCCTAAGGCCCACCTGACTTCATATTCCAGAATGTCTGGCTCTAGGTGAGTGATCACACCATCGTCGTTGTCCAGGTCACTGGGAGCTTTTTTGTATAGTTCTTCTGTGTATTCTTGCCACCTCTTAATATCTTCTGCTTCTGTTAGGTCCATCTTTGCATGAAATGTTCCCTTGGTATCTCTAATTTTCTCGAAGAGATCTCTAGTCTTTCCCATTCTGTTGTTTTCCTCTATCCAAAGCCCTAATTCTGGCTTCACCACTGCATACTGTAACCGGCCCAAAGGGATTTGCCAGAGAGAGACAAAGCCCCCTCTGTGTGCCAGGCCTGTGTGGGTAATTTTTATTCCACACAAAAGGCAGCTTTTTCACAAAACGGGGTTCAGTCTCCCCAATTTACAGATGAGGATGAGAGAGGGGTGTGGAGCCCTGAGTCACACGGTGTTGAGTGGTAGCTTCAGGGTTTGAACCCACTGGCTTCTCATCGCCCTTCCCACCCCTGCGTTGGGCTCACTAAACCTAATTGCTGACGAGCAGGAAGAAACCCAGGCCACAGAACGGAGCACTTATACCAGTCTTGATCCCTTTCCTCTACCCTGGGGCCCCACACACCAACGAGAGACATGCCAGGCAAGAAACTTCAGCGGCTGCCGCTCTGGAAACCCTGAGTTGGAAAAGGGGGTAGATGAACCACAGGATGCCCGGGCTTGAAGGGTGCCTGCCACCTGGTGTCGCCCCTCCCTCACCGCCCTTTCTATACAAGGCCTCGTGGGCGCCCACCCACTGGGAGAAGCCCGGACGTTTCTTTCCGGGAGTCTTGGCTCACTCCGTGGACCACATCCTGAGGCTCGTCTCCATCACTCTCTGGCCTGCTGCTGCTGCCAAGTCGCGTCAGTCGCGTTCGACTCTGTGCAACCCCATAGACGGCAGCCTTCCAGGCTCCGCCGTCCCTGGACTAGCGGGACTGAACTGGGTGTCGGTGAAACCGGGGGTTCCTACTCCTAAGGGAAAGTCTGGGGGTCCTGGACCCCACTCGACCTCCAAGCTCCCTCTGGTCCTCTCAGATCTGGGAAACGCAGTTCAGGTTTCCAAGCGGGAGCAGCGGACTAGGCAGTATCCTGAGACGCTGATTCACCCCTTTCCTGCTCTCTGGTCTTGGGTCCCTC
>SJYX01009890.1:517873-527902 GCA_006410675.1 Oreotragus oreotragus
AAAAAAAAAAAAAAAAAACCCAGCCAACTCATATCCCTTCTTAAATTTTAAAAATAAACTTTAGTTTCAGACTCGGAGAAAAATTTTGAAAGTAACACAGAGAACTCATATTCAGCTTCTCCTATTATTAACATTAATACATTTTTACTTACTGAAGTCTGTGCTTTATTCTAATTTCCTTAAAGTCTTGATCTGTTCTAGAAGCCCATCTGGGACGCCACATTACCTGTAGGTTGCTCTGGGCTGTGACAATTCCTCAGCCTTTCCTGAGTCTTTGATCACCTTGATTCTTTCCAGGAATAACTGTCAAGTCCCTCAGCTGGGGTCTGTCTGATTGTCTCCTCATGACTTCTTTGCCCACTCAGCAGTTAAGACCCCCCGCTTCCACTGCAGGGGGCACAGCGTAGATCCCCGGCTGGGGAACTAAGATCCTGCAAGTCCCATGCCTCACCTCCAAAAAAGAAGAAGAATGTAGTCTGTGTTTTGGGAGGAAGACCATAGAGGTGAAAGGGCATTGTTAACGCAATCATGTCAAGGGTACATGCCCTCAAGATGATGTATCACTGTTGGTGGTGACCTTGAAAACCTGGCTGATTGAGGTGAATTATCTGGAATTCTTTTGTGAGTTTCCTCAAACTCACGTCCATCGAATTGGTGATGCCATCCAAACATCTCATCCTCTGTCGTCCCCTTCTCCTCCTGCCTTCAATCTTTCCCAGCATCAGAGTCTTTTCCAGTGAGTCAGCTCTCTGCATCCAGTGGCCAAAGTATTGAAGCGTCAGCTTCACCATCAGTCCTGTCAATGAACATTCAGGGTTGATTTCCTTTAGGACTGACTGGTTTGATCTTCCTGCTGTCCAAGGAACTCTCAAGAGTCTTCTCCAACACCACAGTTCAAAAGTATCAGTTCTTCAGCACTCAGCCCTCTTTATGGTCCAACTCTCACATCCATACATAACTACTGGAAAAACCATAGTTTTGACTAGACAGACCTTTGTTCCAAAGTGATATCCCTGATTTTTAATACACTGTCTAGGTTTGTCATACCTTTTCTTCCAAGGAGCAAGCATCTTTTAATTTCATGGATGCAGTCACCGTCCACAGTGATTTTGGAGGCTGAGAAAATAAAGTCTGTCACTGTTTCTCTTTTACCCATTTGCCAGGAAGTGATGGGACTGGATGCCATGATCTTCATTTTCTGACTGTTGAGTTTTAAGCCAACTTTTTATTCTCCTCTTTCACCTCCATCAAGAGGCTCTTTAGTTCCTCTTTGCTTTCTGCCATAAGGGTGGTGTCATCTGCATATCTGAGATTATTGATATTTCTCCCAGAAATCTTGATTCCAGCTTGAGCTTCAACCAGCGTGGCATTTCGAATGATGCACTCTGCATATAAGTTAAATAAGCAGGGTGACAATATAGAGCCTTGACGTACTCTTGTCCAATTTTGAACTAGTCCCTTGTTCCATGTCCCATTCTAACTGTTGCTTCTTGACCTGCATACAGATTTCTCAAGAGGCAGGTAAGGTGGTCTGGTATTCCCATCTCTTTAAGAATGTTTCAGTTTGTTATGATCTATAGTCAAAGGCTTTGGCGTAGTCAATGAAGCAGATATTTTTCTGGAATTTTCTTGCTTTTTCTATGGTCCAACGGATGTGGGCAATTTGATCACTGGTTCCTCTGCCTTTTCTAAATCCAACTTGTACATCTGGAAGTTTTCGGTTTATATACTGTTGAAGGCCGGCTTGAAGGATTTTGAGTATTACTTTACTAGCATGTGAGATGAGTACAATTGTGCGGTAGTTTGAACATTCTTTGACACTGCCCTTCTTTGGGATTGGAATGATAACTGAGCTTTTTCAGTCCTGTGGCCACTGTTGAGTTTTCCAAATTTGCTGGCATATTAAGTACAGCACTTTAACAACATCATCTTTAAGGATTTGAAATAGTTCAGCTGGAATTCCATCACATCCACTAGCTTTGTTCGTGGTGATGCTTCCTAAGGCCCACCTGACTTCATATTCCAGAATGTCTGGCTCTAGGTGAGTGATCACACCATCGTCGTTGTCCAGGTCACTGGGAGCTTTTTTGTATAGTTCTTCTGTGTATTCTTGCCACCTCTTAATATCTTCTGCTTCTGTTAGGTCCATCTTTGCATGAAATGTTCCCTTGGTATCTCTAATTTTCTCGAAGAGATCTCTAGTCTTTCCCATTCTGTTGTTTTCCTCTATCCAAAGCCCTAATTCTGGCTTCACCACTGCATACTCTAACCGGCCCAAAGGGATTTGCCAGAGAGAGACAAAGCCCCCTCTGTGTGCCAGGCCTGTGTGGGTAATTTTTATTCCACACAAAAGGCAGCTTTTTCACAAAACGGGGTTCAGTCTCCCCAATTTACAGATGAGGATGAGAGAGGGGTGTGGAGCCCTGAGTCACACGGTGTTGAGTGGTAGCTTCAGGGTTTGAACCCACTGGCTTCTCATCGCCCTTCCCACCCCTGCGTTGGGCTCACTAAACCTAATTGCTGACGAGCAGGAAGAAACCCAGGCCACAGAACGGAGCACTTATACCAGTCTTGATCCCTTTCCTCTACCCTGGGGCCCCACACACCAACGAGAGACATGCCAGGCAAGAAACTTCAGCGGCTGCCGCTCTGGAAACCCTGAGTGGGAAAAGGGGGTAGATGAACCACAGGATGCCCGGGCTTGAAGGGTGCCTGCCACCTGGTGTCGCCCCTCCCTCACCGCCCTTTCTATACAAGGCCTCGTGGGCGCCCACCCACTGGGAGAAGCCCGGACGTTTCTTTCCGGGAGTCTTGGCTCACTCCGTGGACCACATCCTGAGGCTCGTCTCCATCACTCTCTGGCCTGCTGCTGCTGCCAAGTCGCGTCAGTCGCGTTCGACTCTGTGCAACCCCATAGACGGCAGCCTTCCAGGCTCCGCCGTCCCTGGACTAGCGGGACTGAACTGGGTGTCGGTGAAACCGGGGGTTCCTACTCCTAAGGGAAAGTCTGGGGGTCCTGGACCCCACTCGACCTCCAAGCTCCCTCTGGTCCTCTCAGATCTGGGAAACGCAGTTCAGGTTTCCAAGCGGGAGCAGCGGACTAGGCAGTATCCTGAGACGCTGATTCACCCCTTTCCTGCTCTCTGGTCTTGGGTCCCTCCTCTGTAACTGCGGTAAGAGCTGACTCCCCAGCCCAGGCTGCCCAGTCCTCCACCGGCAACCCGGATGCCGCTGGCCCCGTCGCCCGTGACCACAGCGCCCCCTTCTGGCTGGGTGCCTCTCAGCCTCGGGGCACGTCCCCTGCTCTCTGTCTCCCCCTGCAGATCATTCCTGGAAGAGCAACACGGTTGAAAGCCACCCAGAAAGAGACCAGAATCAGGTTTCTAAAAGGGCACTCCAGGGTTTCCATTCCGGCTCTACCACCTGCTAATGCAGGCTCAATGTGCCACTGAACCCCTCAAAACTTAATCCAATGCCTTGTCATTTATAAAAGACATACAAACAGGTGAGGAGGACATCCATGCCTCTCTGTGGCAACATTTGCCCAGGAAAGTATTTGCTCCAGCCTTGTCCACTCAGCGTCCTCAATGCTGAATGTCCACCACCCATCCCTGCCCCGGCTGGACCCTCAGCCTCGCTCCTGCATCACTGCTTAGGCCTCCCAGTGGCCTCCAGACTCCACTTTAATCCACCCTCTCAATGGCAGCCAGGGTTCTTTCTAAAAATACAGATCTCATGAGTCACTCTCCTGCTTGCCATAGTCAGTGGTCCTCTGTCAGCCTCAGGATAAAGTCACACCCTCCACGGTATTCAAAACCTCTTCCCTCATACCTGTCAGAATGGCTATTAACAAAAAGACAAGAGATAACACTGCTGGTGAAGGACAGGGAAGCCTGGCGTCCCAAAGAGTAGGACACGACTGAGTGACTGAACCAGTGCCGCGAGGGTGTGGAGGAAAGGGAACTCTGGTGTGTAGAGTGGGAATGCGACTTAGCGCAGCCACCATGGAAAACAGGATGGAGGTGCCTCAAAATATTAGAAATACCCTATGATCCATCAATTCCAATCCTGGGTATATATCCTACAGAAATTAAACCGCTATCTTAAAAAGATATCTGCATGTTCATTGCAGAGTTACTTACAATAGTGATACGGAAACAAGCTAAGTGTCCACTGATGGATGAATGGATAGAGAAAATGTGCTATCTATATACAATGGAATATTATTCAGCCATAAAAAAGAATGAAACCTTGCCATTTATTACAACATGGATGGACCTTGAGGCCACTATGCTAAGCAAAATAAGTCAAAGAAAGAAAAAAATGGTATGACCTCACTTTATATGCGGAATCTAAAAAGGCCAAATGATACACAAAACAGATTGGTGATTGCCAGAGGCCAGGGGGTAGGGATGGGGAGGCATGAAATAGGGGAAGGGGGTCAAAAGCCACAAAGTTCCAGTCATGAGATAAATAAGTCTTGCGAATATAAATCACAGCATTGGTGATTGCAGTTAACAATCATGTACTATTATGTATTTGAAAGTTGCTAAGAGGGGAGATCTTTAAGGTTCTCATCACAAGAAAAAAAATTGTAATGAACTTTAACTTGTAATGAATGTTAACTTGTTGTGATGTCGTTTTACAGTATATACACATATTAAATCATTGCTGCATACCTGAAACTATACATTTTATGTCAACTGTATCACACACACACACACAAAGCCTTTTAGACCTGGACCCTGTCTTGTCTCTGATCCAATCATGTACCATTTATTTTTCCATCCCAGGCTCCTGCATACCATCCACTGGGACCTTCTGCACCCCCTCACCTTATGGCAATTCCTGCATCTGGCCCTTTATGTGTATTCTTCTTGCTGCTGGAAAACCTTGCCTGTATCTAACACACACACACAAAGCCTTTTAGACCTGGACCCTGTCTTGTCTCTGATCCAATCATGTACCATTTATTTTTCCATCCCAGGCTCCTGCATACCATCCACTGGGACCTTCTGCACCCCCTCACCTTATGGCAATTCCTGCATCTGGCCCTTTATGTGTATTCTTCTTGCTGCTGGAAAACCTTGCCTGTATCTGTTTACTATTTGTCATTCAGGATACAGCTCAACTGTCTCCACCACTGAAGTCTTCCTTCCTTCCTTCCCACTCACTGCCCTGCCCAGAGAAGAACGGGTTCTTCCTTCCCCTTGTCCTTCACGTGTCTGCTTAGGGTCCACCTCCTCAAGGAAGCCATCCCTGACCACTCCATACCCCCAAGGTCCAGAGTTGGGATAGTGTGCCTTTGGTCTATTTCTTCCTGGGGACTGAGCTCTGTGAGGTTGGAGGCCGTGTCTGAGTACTGGGGTATCTTTGGCACCCAGCCAGAGCCCAGCATGGAGGAAGAAGTCAGCTGGGGTTTGGTGGACAGATGAATGAATACATGAATGAATGAATGAAAGGTCTGAACAAGCAACTTAGAGCTGGTGATCACAAGGAAGAGTTCCTGAGTGCTACTCAGAGGACACCTTGGCTTCCTGGGAGGGAGAAAAGGCTTTGCTCTGAGACAGATCTTGGCTCCTTTGACCCCATGTAAGCTTCAGTGTCTCCACAGGCAAACTTGGGAAAATAGTAAATCATTACCTGAGTGGTTATATCACATTGCTATTGATGCTACTAGCTTCAACCACAAGAGTCTGACGTTGAAGTTCATGGGCCCTTTAGGTGCTGGCCTCATGACAGCGTTTCTAGGAGGAAGTATCCAGGATGCAGTGCTCAAGGTCTCCAATGCCTGCCCCTCACCACCGGCTGTAACTCTTCTAGCTGAGCCCCAGGCAGGCTTTTCCAGAGGCTGGGCTTTAGCCTCCCTCAGCCTTACACTCTGCAATCCTCCTGCCATCCCTGCTCCCCTGTGACATCCATCAGCGCCTGGCCAGCTGTCGTCCAGAGCGGCCACTTCCTCTACCAACCGGCCCCCCATCCATCACCGCAGCCCAGGGAACTTCAGCCCAGCTGCAGCCGTCAGTCCTTGCACCCCTCCTGGGGCCGGGGTTCCTGGCAGCCTCTCTGCTTAATTCCAGCTCTGGGGATTGACAGCAGCTGGGTAGGAGCAGGTCTGGGGGGCAGGTCCAGGATGGGGGGCCAAGGAGACCTTCCATTCCAGCTGTTGGAAGGCAAACCCTCCTGCTGACTGAGCCCTTTAGCAGGCTACCCATTGAAAGGGGATTAGGAGCCCCATTTTCACAGCAGCTGACCTGTACTGAGCACTTCCTGTGTGTCACCTGTTAAGTTGCCAAGTTGTGTCCAAGTCTCTGTGACCCCATGGACTGCAGTATGCCAGGCCTCCCTGTCCCTCACCATCTCTCGGAGTTTGCCCTAGATCATGTCCATTGAATCAGCGATGACATCCAACCATCTTATCCTCTGTCGGCCTCTTCTCCTGTGCGTCAGACCCTCTGCCAAAAAGGTATTCTTTGCCTCTGCTAATTTAATCTTCAAAGCAAAATAGAAACAGCCCATGAGGTTGGTTCTGTTATCATTCCACTTGATGAAGTGGAGAGACCAAGGTTCAGAGCAGTGACTTGCCCATGGTCACGTGGCAGGCAAGTACCACATCTGGGACTTAGACTCAACGATTCTGCAGTCCAGGCTCCTTCTACCCTACATAGGTGCCCAGGTGGAAGCTCATGGAAGACAGATGGAAGTAAGGACAGGGTAGGGTGCAGGGGAAAGAGACTCCTGCTCAGAGAGACATTGCTTGGAAGCTCTGAGAGATGAGCAAGATGTGGGTGGTCAGAGGGCTGATGGAGATGTGTGCTGAGCAGGGGGAGCAAAGGCTGGAGGTGGGAGCTTGACTCACTCTCACCGCAAAAGGAGAGTCAGAAAGACACCAAGACACACACAGAGGGAGGCCATGTGTGTGCTGTGGCTGTGTGTGCATGACTGTGACTCTGTGTGTGCATATGTGTGTAAAATTACGCAAGGTTTTGAACTGGGAAAAAAGATGGCCGGTGTCTTGCCTAGTGCACCCTCCTGGGTCATCTCGGCCTTGCAGAGTCTTCAAGGTATTTCCCACGAGGTAGAAAACGGATAGTGATGCAAATGAGTCTCTTCCGTAGACATGCAAATGACCTGCATCCGGTAGAGACACAATTGATGTCTGCCCTTTGCACACTGACCAGTTTCGCACCTGTTTGCAAATTCATTTTGGCACTCCGCATTGCCTGCCTGTGTCTGGGCTTTTTTAATCCTCCTTTGAATTGGCTGTAACACCTTACTGGCTCCCTCATAAACTCCTGAGTCAAAAACCTTTGACATATGTTCAAAGATTTTGTGTTTGTAAGAGAGCTCCGAGTTCCCCTGCCTTTTTAACATATAACTCCGCTTGTTTGTTTGGGGCTGTGTTGGGTCTTCGTCGCTGCGCTAGGGCTTTGCTCTAGTTGCGGTGAGTGGGGCCCGCTCGTGGTTGCGGTGCACGGGCTTCACTGCGGTGATGTCTCTTGTGCAACACGGGCTCTAGGGTACACAGGCTTCAGTAGTTGCGGCGCCTGGGCTTCGCAGTTGTGGCTCCCGGGTGAGGACTGGCCAGTTCCAGAGCTTTCTCTCCTGTGACCTTAGTATAGGGCTCCACCCCGGGCTCAACAGTTGTGGCTCACGAGCTCAGATGCTCCGCTGCGTGTGGGATATTCCTGGACCAGGGATCAAACAGCACTGGCCAGCAGACTCTTTACCACTGAGCCACCAGGGAAGCCCCTTGACTTTCCCATCTTAAAGAGATGATCTTTTTAGTGGTGCCCATGTGCCTGCCCGCTCAGGGGCCACAACACATGCACACCCCTTGCCCCGTCCTGGTGCCCCTAAGGCTCCGGCCTGAGCAGCTGACCACAGACAGCAGTCCCCTGTCATGGTTCTTTGTGACATTAGTCAGAACTTACTGTATGCCCAGCTCTGGACTGAGCACTTGAAACATTTGAGCTCAGTTCTTCCCAACACTGCTGTGAAGTGGGTGGTCTCATCATCCCCATCTGACAGATGGGGAAACTGAGGAACAGAGACCCAGGTTCCATCCCTGGGTCAGGAAGATCCCTTGGAGAAGGGAATGGCAACCCGCTCCAGTATTCCTGCCTGGGAAATCCCATGGATGGAGGAGCCTGGCGGGCTACAGTCCATGCGGGGGGTCCCAAAGAGTTGGACATGACTGAGCGACTTTCACTCACTGTCTGACTCTCACGCCCATGGGTTCCATCACCACCACAGTGAGTGGGTCTCTCTAGCTGCTCCAGCTCAGCAAAGGTAGGAACCAGGACTCCCAGTGGTTGAGCCCCAGCCCCTTCACAGGGCAGCAGGGATGGCTGGTCCTCAGCGGGAGCACCTCCTGTGTGCCAGGCACTTCCTATTCACACGCCCACAGTGTCCTCAGCATTGTGGGGCAGATCCCACCCCATTCCCTTTGGACAGAAGAGTCTGAGGTTGAGAGAGCTTAAGCAGCTTGCTCAAGGTCACAGAGCTGAGCCGGGGTCTGAACCCAGGGCAGTCTGTCTCCCAGGTCTGGGCCAGGTTCAGGCTGCCTTCCCCTGGCCTGCGGTGGGAGTGGGGGTCACTTATCCCAGCTGGGGTTCAGAGGAGGCTGCAGTCAGCAGTGGTGGACATCGGTCCCCTCCCCTGCCTGCTTCCTGCCTGGTAGATGAGGACGGCCCCTGCAGAAGGAGCTGGGGTTGGGATGCCAGGTGTGCCAGACCCACTCTCTCCCTCCAAGAATTGCCTGCAGCCTCCCAATCAGCTAAAATTGGACATTGCTGCTGCCTGCATGTTCCTGCATACCTAGCCTCGCCTCCCACACCTTGGCTCCCGCACCCTCCACCACCAGCTCACTTGCTAACCACAAGGTACGCGGTTAGACAGAGCCCCTCCGTGCTTCCTGCCTCAGCAAGTGGCACCTCCACCCACATGAGCACAGCTGCTACACGCGCCCATTGCACCGTCAACTCCTGGGTAACGTGCATCACAGCTATGACTAAAATTCCCACGAGGCCCTCTCAGTGTTGCTGTGAACCTAAAACTGTTCTAAAATGTTAAAAATCTTTAAAGTTTTTTTTTTTTTTAAACCAATCTGGTTAGAATATGTAAGAATCTGGCCCCAAAGTACAAATCCACATATGCACAAAGCTCTTTGTTGTTGTTGCTGCCGCGCTAATAGAACCAGCCAAGACTGGACACAGTACAAACATCCGCCAAGGGGAAACTGATTGAATAAACTGGACGTCCACACAGGAGAGTGCACAACGGTTGTGAAAAGAAATGAAGATGTTCTCCTAATACCGCCCAGGAGTGATCTCCAGGATATAGGTTTATGAGAAAACAGCAAAACCAAAATCTAAGGGGCAGAATTATGTGTGCACGATATATATTCTAGCTTCTGAATGTGTGGGAGACGTGTATACATTTGCTTATATTTTCAGAAAGAGACAATGGAGGGGACTTCCCTGGCGGTGCAGTGGCTAAGACTTTGCACTCCCAATGCATGGGGCTTGGCTTCGATCCCTGGTCTGGGAACTAGATCCCACAAGCCACAACTAAGACCCAGCACAGCCAAATAAATAAATATTAAATATATGTACATACATATACAGGTGGCACAGATGGTAAAGACTCTGTCCACAATGTGGGAAACCCTGTTTCCAACTCTGGGTCAGGAAGATCCCCAGAGAAGGGAATGGCAACACGCTCCAGTACTCTTGCCTGGAGAATCCCATGGACAGATGGGCTACAGTTCATGGGGTCGCAAAGAGTTGGAGACGACACAGGGATTAACATTTCAATGTCTCCATATATTTATATATTACTGCTCCTTTCTGGGACAGAATTGCTTAAAAAAAAAAAAAAGGAAGAAAGAGGCAATGGAAAGATAAATCAAAAGCTAACAAAACTGTAACCTATGGGGAGAGAGGTAATTAGTGAAAGGAACAGATGTGGAAGCTAGATTTCTCTGAGTGTATCTGGTTTCAGTTTTAATTTTGTAAATGCAAACAG